>JANFAA010000055.1:0-170087 GCA_024663435.1 Pisolithus sp. B1
GTTAGGGTAGCTTTCCTTGTCAGCGTCTACAAAAATTAAGTCAAATGGATTTTCTGTCGGAAGACTCGCTGGGGTCTCCTTGGCGTCTCCGACTATGACCCTGGCGTTGCATATTCCTGCACTAGCTAGATGATTCTCCCGGGCAACCTGTGATGGCATCATCGGATCAGTTCAATGTTTTCAAACACATGCGGAAGCTTTTAATAGATGCTGCGAAGCGTTACCTTCGCATTAACTTCTGATATCTCAAGCGTAATCGGTACCCCGTCTTCTGGGAGTCTCTGGCTAATCCGAATACTCGAATATCTGGGGATGTCGGATGCCAAAGGAAGCACGCACCCTCCGAGCACTACCACCTTGAGCACTCTCGAATTTTCCCCGATAGCAAGTGCCATAAGTTTCAGGAAATTGCCCAGGGAGGCCGAAACAGAGATGTCAGGAAGTCCATTTTTCGCGCGACGTTTCAAGGCATATTCCAGTCCCTCATCCGGACGGAGCAAGAAGGAATTGAGAAATTGTGACATTCATCAGATTTAGTAAATGTCTCTAGGACTTCTTGTGGCATCTCGACAATGGTGGACGCCATGTCTTCTTTGATGTACGACCGGTTGGATCGCGTACCACTTACCACTGGGGGCCGTGCATTGGGAGTCTTATCGGGAATGCTAGGGGTGCGGTACTACATCCAAATCATTACCCAGACACCTGTTGAAGCAAATGTATACAAGTTTGACCGACTGACTGACTGACCGCCCAACCAGAATTATAGTATATACCTTGTTAGAGTTCTTCTGTGTTTGACTTGTAGTAAGATTTGAGTAATACGCATACATAGTACATGTACGAGCTATTGCTCCATTTGTCTAACCTTGATTCTGCCACACCGAGCGCTTTTGTGGACCGGCTTCCCCGAAGATGCTGGTCCGGTGTTCTCATGGTTCTCCTATGAAACAAGTCAAGCACCTGTGGGCTCACAGACGCCTTGGACTTATCATTGCTCACTGTTCGCATTTTCTTGGTGTTTGAAGCCAAACGACAGCTTGTGCGCTGCCCTTATACTACTGAAAGGCATGCAAAGGTTTACACTGGGCATTCAACGGTATACAATACTTCCATTCATGACATTTGTGACATTCATAATGACTAAGGTTCAATTGGGAAACCAAGCCGCGCTACCTACTGCCGTAGGATATTACAATTTAATCGCATACAAGAAGCCATCGTAGCCCTTCATATCAGCTACTGCTATCGTCGTCGCCTCCACCTCCTTGTCCTCATTTAAGATCCTCAACACCGTACGAACACCCTCGACAGTGGTGTCAGTGGGGTACTCAAAAGGGCGATTGGTGGGAGGGCGTGAAAAGCTCTCATCAGCGACGCGGCCGAGTTGCACGAAATTGTCGACAATCTAACAACACGTCAGGTGCTCTGAGTATCAGAAGCTCAATTAAGATATATGGGACACCCACGATGACGCCATGCTTCCGGACCAAACGTTTCGCTTCCAGCAAGTAGGTAGGGTAGCTTCCTTTGTCAGCATCTATAAAAACCAAGTCGAATTGTTCCTCTGTTGGAAGACTCGCCAGGGTCTCTTTCGCATCTCCGACTACGACCCTGGCATTGCGTATTCCTGCTCCAGCCAGATTCTCCCGGGCAACCTGTGTCGGCATCATCGGATCAGTTCAGTGTTTTCGAACACGTCCGGAGGCTTTTACAGATGCTGTAGAACGTTACCTTGGCGTTAACTTCTGATATCTCCAGCGCAATCAGTTCCCCGTCTTCTGGGAGTGCCTGGCCCATCCAAATAGTCGAATATCTGGTGTGTCAGATGCCGAACGAAGTGAATTATTAGACCTGTTTCGGAGGCATGGAGGTAAAGCAAACAAAACACGCACCCACCGAGCGTTCCCACTTCGAGCACTCTCTTCGCCCCGATAGCAAGTGCCGTAAGTTTCAGGAACTTGCCCAGGGAGGCCGAAACAGAGATATCAGGAAGTCCATTTGCCACATTGTTTTTCAAGGCATGCTCGAGTCCCTCGTCCGGACGGACCAAGAAGGAGCTGTGATAGTGATCTGATTTAGCGAATGTCTCTAGGACTTCTTGCGGTATCTCGACAATGGTCGACGCCATGTCTTTTGAGGCAAAACCGGTCGCGTCACGTACTTGCCATCGGCAGCCGTGCGTTGGGAGTCTTATACAAAATGCTAGGCGTGCGGTATTCGACCGCTTGACCGAGTTGCTGCCCAACCAGAATCATACCTTGTTAGAGTCATGTGACGTATGATAATCGGATCGATAAGCACCTGTTCGTCGACTGCGCATTGGTGATATGATTATACGATCCATCATCTTATCAGATAGCAGAAACCTTCAATGTTGTCAACACGGCCCCCAGGAGCAGCCAATCTTGATACCAAGCGTAAGAATGACATGAAGCACTGCATTGCAGTAACCTTGATTACTTATCCGACAACGTGGAGCATCACAGGGAGTCGTATTTGACGTCAGCGGGGGCTCAAAGCGTCGCCCGCAATGGCCATGCGTCACGTAGACATCGCGACGAACCGGATGACTTGGTCTGCTGTGTGGAGAGAGATCGATGTCTCTTATCAGATTTAAAAAAAAACACGACCACATGTAGGCATAACCGTTTCGGAGCATCCGCGGTTGTTAGCTGTCCTCAATGAACCAGCAAATTAAGACTATCGCTTCGGGCTACTGGGGGCAGCGATTATTTGATAGGGACCCTGCGATAGGACCCACTGTACAACCGTAAGCGGCATCGAGTTGCGTCATCTCGCAATGCCCGTAGGGGATAGTCGATAATTGGTGAGATTCGTAGTCTGATGGAAATTTAATTGATGGGGTAGCCGCAAATGCCGTTTTCTCCACAATCCTACTTCATGTTTAGTCACTCCATAAGCGCCGGATCTTCCCCGGTCACGGGTACATACATACCTCCGCTGGGGGAGGAAAACTGAGTCATAGCCCCGAGTCATCGTTAGTACGAACTGTGAACTGACCTGTGCCAGTGGCAACATGATGATTGCGGCGCGACGGGGATCATAAATCTGTTCGGATCTTCGTTGACTCACCTGCGGACGTACTAGCATGTATGGTAGCGTTTCCTTGGATTGTCTGTTCAGAAGCCAGTCTATGTAGAACAGTAACGATGCGATACCTGGAAACTGGAAGATGAGAAAGGGGTTGTTCTGATGTTCTAAAGAGACCTAACACTTCATGATGAGTCCGAGCAAAACCGTCTTCAATACAGAGCCCCCGCGTGTGATGAGCTTGTACCTAGACTGACGTTCCATCACCCATGAGACGAAGCAGAGCCAGCGTGAGCATTAACGAGAACTGTAAAATAAGTCTAGCATCTCAAAGCATGAATTACCCATTACGACTAGAAGCGCGCCGTGCAGCAGCAACTACTTCAGCAAAAACCACTCCCTTTTTAACCTCCGCATCTTTGGCCTCCTTCGCCCTTCGTTTTTGGTAGTACTCAAGCTCATCAGCAGCTTTTCCCTGTTTCACCTTCTCAAACGCTTCCTCGTCGTGCTGACCAGACACCTGTCGAAGACACCAATCCAGTGCCTTCTCGACACGTTCTTTCAGGGTGTGCGCTTCTTCTGCCTGATGGAATGCCATATAGTTTCGGAAACCAAGCCACAGATACAGAACCAATGTCTTATGCATATCCTCAAGGACCCGCAGCGCCTTTTTGAGTTTCTCGGGAGCGGGAACGACACCTTCACTCATCCACTTCTCGACACATTCCAGTGTGCTCATCAGCGGTGCAACAGCGAGAACAGCGTCGAGGTCAACTTGAACTTCACGTTTATACAGACGAGTGATTTGCGCGAGAATATCAAGTGCGCTTGGTTCTCGCCAACTCGTTGGACAGTTCTTTAGCATGAGTTTGTCGGCTAGAAGCATGTCTCGGGCACGTGTGTCTATAAACTTGACCATATCCTCTAGTTTGCTAGGGAGAGCCGCTCTAAATGGCGGACGGACTTTAGAGACATACGACGGGACCTCGAAGAGTGCCTGTATAGAGGATTCCGGGTGAAGAATTTGGGCAACGTCTTCCATCCAGCTTTCCGAGGGATCGATGACGGCATATGTTAGGGCTTCCGGGGGAGTAGAAAGTGCCGATTTGAGTCGCGGCAGGTCTTCCGGATATAGTGTCGTCACAAAACCACCCGGTTCGCCATGTAAACCGTAACGCCCAGCTCGGCCAGCTATTTGCTTGATCTGAGAGACGGATAAGGGGCGTTCGACGTAGCCATCGAATTTAGTCAAAACCTCAAAAACCACCCGTTTGATTTTCCTTGATAAAACGTGAGCCCACGGGGCAGTGAAGAGAGGGAGTTAGCATCGCTCACAAGTTCAACCCCATTCCGATAGCGTCGCTAGCCACGATGACATCGTAGCCACTGTGGAGATCGTTGAAGAGCGCGGCCTGCTCCGATCGAATTTCCGGAGGGAGCTTGCCATAAGCTACGGCACATAATAGGCCCGTACTTTCCTCCACTCGCTTCTTCAGTGCAAAAATATTGTTGCGGGAGAAGGTGACGACACAATCACCCTTCTGAACATGCGACAGGTCGCCGTAGAGCGACTCATTTTGAACGACCAACGGCGTGAGCCGTTCGTACCGATTGACGACGAGTTCATCACCAGTATGCTTCAGGATCTCTTCGACGACGGGCACAGCTGCCTCTTCGCCGCAAAGATGCAGTTCGCGCGCGGCGATGCCCAGTACGGCCATCGTCCACGCAGACCCTCGTGCAGGGTCAGCGATCATCTGTATCTCGTCTACGACGGCCACGTCCAGTTGCGTATCCAACGCCGCCATTTCCACGGTGCAACTAAGCAGCGATGCCGAATCCGACACGACCCTAAATTCTTCGCCCGTGCGGAGATTGCACTGTCTAACATATTTGCTACTCCCTTGTTTCCGTAACGTCGGTTTTTTAGTACCTGTCTCCTCGACGATGTCCGTGTTGATAGTCGTGTCGGGTTCAGCGTCCCCTTCTGGAAACATGTCCAGTGGGACTATCTGTCCCTTGTTCAGCCGTTCCCAGATTTCGTGTGCGAGTAGACGAAGTGGGCCCGCGTACAGACCTGACTTTGCCGCGGCGAGTGCGCGTAGAGCCATGTGTGTTTTGCCGCTATTGGTAGGACCCACATGCATGATTATCTTTCGTCGCATGGAACGAGCGACCGGGAAGAGGTCAGCAGGGAAGGATAGATCGGCGATTTTGTACAGGCGAGAGATGACGTTCAGTGTGGACATGGGGACGCGTTTCCGGAGGGTATTTTGTGTAGTCGGGTGGGATGCCCATGCGAAGAAAAGTTGACTGATGATCTGATCGACACGCTGTCCCGAGGACATTTCTGCAGGTGTTATTATGGACCTGCCGAAGCCCAAATCTGCGAGACGTTGATCGTCCGAAAGCATTCCGTCGTGGATATCATCGATGAAGGATCCAAGTAACTCAGCAAGGTCCCTCCTTGGTACCCCGAATGAAAGCATGCGACGCTGAACATGTGGAAGGAGTGCCCAGTGATCGACCTTGGTCTCGATAGCCAGGATGGCATCATTGGCGTCGCTGATGGCGACATCATCTAATTCGTGTGGTTTCCTACCTACGAATGTCGTCCCTCTCGGTCTAGAAAAGTCGGGTCGGGAACGCTGGCGAGTGGTGTCATAGTACGACAATTTTAGTGAGCGAAACTTATCGTGGCCAGTCTTCTTTCGAGGAAGGCTGGAGCGGAATCGTCGAAAGTACACTTGGCTGGCCTCCAACCAGCTTCCGGTCGACGACGACAAGACGGTATGGATTAACGAAAGACGACATCGGGCAAAAAGCATGTGGTTTGTTACGAACTCTGACTACCGGTGTGTAATTGAAACGCACTGAGTATTTGGTTTTGTTGCAAGCAAGCCAAGTCCAGCTTGCAAAACAAAAGTCAGATTACACCGTCGGTCATGGCGGCGAACATCACCCCAAGCCGACTGGCTGCACTAGTCAAAACTCGCTGTCAAATATTCCAGACGGCGTACAACCCAACGTCTGCACGAACGGGTGCAAAATACCTCCGTGCTCGTCTACGCGGACCGTCGATGGTCAAGTACTATCCGCCAGTCGCCAACATCGCTGAATTGGCCAGGACATACAAGAACTCGGGTGTGGTGGACTTTGCTGAGGCACAAAGGTTGAAAGATGTCGAAGATAAGAAACGCAGAGGCAAAGGTGCACCGCCCAAGGCCAAGGACAAAGGTACGAGCTTTGCATTGCAAAAGAACACTCAAGTTGACGTCGAGTGCAGGACAAAGTCGCAGAACAGCTAGGAGACGGTAGAAGAACGGTTGCCTGTTTACATATATCTTACAGCACTTCTCCGTATTGTCAATCTGTCTCCATCATAGTCGGATTGTCTGGAGGCTTAGCGAAATTCCCCAACTCAGCCAGCGTGTTTGCAAACAAGTCGTTGAACTCTTGAAAGAGACCATTTCTCTCTAATTCCAGCTCGTAGTCTTCGCCGTCTGGAGTGGACCCTGCCAGCCACTCCTCCAAGCCAGCTGTCCCGGTCAAGAGCAAACTCCGCAGCCTCGTTCTTTCGGTCTGACTTACTGGCGCAGATTGGATGGTCGTTCCAGACTGCATCAGGTCGACGGGAACGATTAGGTCGACCCCTTCATCTTTGTCTGGGTCCCAAATTTGAGAACGTAGTACGGCTACCCATGCCTGATCGAGGTCGTCCATGAAATCCAGCAACTGCCGAAAGTCGGTCATGTCAGGGGGATAGCCCGTCACTGAGTTCATGACATCGCCGGTCAGGCGGAGCAAGAATGTTGTTCGCAGAGGCGTCGAAGGATCGACGGGTGGTATCCTCAGAATGAATGCAAGCAAGTTCTCCATGGCGTGGAGGTACGAGGACAGCGTGGGCAGCTTCGTCATCGAAGGCTCTGAGCTGCGTTTCGTCATTGTTGAGCTGCTGTCCACTGCAAATGCAATGGTGAATTCACCGTTTCTTATATGCACTTGTGATGTCCATGAAAGTGTCCTCGACATATTGAACTGCCCTGCGCTCCCGCGCTTTCGAAAGTGGAGTGGTGACGTTCATGAGTGTTGGTGTATCAGACAACCAGATATTATACTGTCCATACTAAAGTGACGCCGACCTTTCAGACTCAATTGAACGAGGTTCACTCGACTGCACGTACGACGCTCGACGTCCAGTTAGTCGTGCTTCGCCTGTGCTAATCGACCATAAGACTACTCCGTGCTCTCAAGTATTCTCCCGTGAGTTGGTTTCGATTATCACCTGTGCGCTTCACCTCCAAGACCCGTCGACTACGCATTGCACATACCCCAGGGTGTACCAAAAGCCCCACGTGCTGTCACAGATGTCATCTGGATATAGATCAATAGACGAGGCTGCCATCCTCATGCCAGCCCTATCCGCTGCCTGACATCTTCCATCGTAACACCGGAATACGCCATCGCCTTGCATGCGCCTTTTCGTGCGACCTCGTGGAGATAAGACTTTTCATGTCTGATTCTCTCCAGCTCTAATCTGGGACCTTTGAGTAACTCTTCAACCGCGTCTGCGACGTCACTTTTCAACTGTCCGTGTCCCTTGCTTGCGTACGTCCTAGCAACATCTTGTACGTCGCTCTCAGTGCATGCAGCGAGAACAGTCAAGAGATTAGATGTGCCAGGACGATGGACTGGATCGTAAGAGATACCAGGTATCGAGTCGGTCACGGCAGCACGGATCTTAGACTTGATCTCAGACGGGGAATCTGTCAAGAGAATACGAGATGCTGCGTCCGGTGACGACTTGGACATCTTGGAGGTTGGGTCTCTGAGCGACAGTATTCGTTTTGAGGGTGCTGTTGCAATTGTTGTTTTGGCGGGTACAGGTAAAACAATTCATTTACTCACCGTTGACGTACAGGGGAAGGGGGAACAGTGAATTTTGGCCTGGGAATGCACGGTTGAATATCTCAGCGAGATCTCGTGTCAGTTCTATGTGTTGCTGCTGATCTTCTCCAACTGGGACATGAGTAGCCCTGGAGGCACGATCAATCAGCTAGCCGTCAATAGGACGTGCTCAGTTCGGACCTGTATACGAGGACGTCCGCAGCTTGAAGAACCGGATACGTGAACAAACCGGAATTCAGAAGTGATTCATCCACATCGTCTTCCGAGCCAGCGTTCCTAGACGCGGCCAACCGAGACTAAACGGCGTCAGATAGCTGATTGGGGACACTATAACAAGGCACTCACCTTCCAGGTCGTCATTCGACGGAGCTTACCCACTGGAGTCAAGCAATTCAGGATCCAACATAACTCGACATGGTGTAAATTCTAACACGTCAATCAGCCACGCAAACGTGCCCAACCGAGCTTGTCACTTACATGATCTTGGTGGAACAGAATGGACCGTTCGGGGTCGAGTCCTATGGCCAGAAGTGTTGCCAGCATATCATCTCTAGCCGACCGTAGCGCGGTGGGATCTTGCGGCAGAGTCAGCGCGTGCCATCCTACGATAGAGAACAGTAGCGTGTCGGCGGGCTCTGCTGTCTTTTGCAGTTTGACCCAGTTAGAGAGCGCCCCGAGGTAATTTCCGAGCTGTATGTATTACCAGAGCTGTTAAGGCGTTGAGTAGCGGGACAGAATGCAATCGAACTGACGTGCGGAATGCCTGTCGGCTGAATGCCAGAGAAAATGACGCGTTTCTGAGGCGGTTTTGTCGACTGTGAAAACTGTCTGTAGTCAGTCGGACGATGGCCCGTGCACCAAAGAGTCGCTCGTTGGCAGACGCGTAACATATGAGTCTCGTGGTAAAACACAAACACATCTCACTTGGACGCCGTCATGGACGACGGATACCACATGCTCGACAACAACTACGAAGATGTTACAGCCCTGTTCGAACAAACCAGTCAAGGTAAATGGAACCGCAATGCCATCCTAAATCATCGTACTTCATCGTTTGTAGATATGGAACCTGGTGCTTTGATGTTCGACAAAGACTTTTCGTTGCACGACGCCATGGCCGCTTTCGAAGTTCGTATACGCTGATTTTCTCCTCGGTACCACACTCAGCGATCCCTGACAGATCGGCGAGCCCCGCTTCGACAGTGGTCTGGCGCTTTTGGACGACTCGCATCCACCTTTCGATCCCCTCGTGCCGCTCTTACCGGAGGAAGTCTGCTGGATGATCGACCGTGCATTTTCCTGCGAGGTGCGCCCGTTGCGCTATATTATGATCCAAGTCCAGAGTTCTGAGGCAGTACCGCGCAGATGGCATGGCACAGCGGCTACACGCTCTCTCAGACAGTCTTTTCGTTCTTATATGTTCATGCCTTGCCCGACATCGATCCGGATACAATTTCCCGATCACACCATCACGATCCTGACAGAACAAGGCCTGTCGAACTCGTTAGTGTTGTTCTCAGGGCATCGGTACTTGGCCTGCTCAAATGCTGCGATCTGGCGTGGAGAGAACTCGTCAAAGGAAATGTATATGATGTTCGTCGCACGACTCTTCCCGTATTGTTCACACCTCATACCTTCGGGTAGTGCGAGGACTGGCAGAGCGATAAATGCGATGTGCCCATGTCAGAAGCTTATCCTGTAAATCGCATCTTGGGCATCCTAGACGAAGCTTGTGTCTGGGTTCGCAATTCCTCCCGAGGTAAGAATAAAGCTACTATTCACACGCCCCCCATAATACGTTTGAGTTAGTGCGGTCGACGTGGAGGACTGCGCTTTCCCACCGCCTAGTCCTTCGAAAGGTCGTACTCGATGCTCGTTGCATCCCTTTTCTAACCCCACAGTAGACGCTCGTCGAACTCTTTTCAGCCCTGCTGTCAAAGGATTATTTTCGCTTTCGGCCACTCGTCGAGATGGCACGCGTTATGCTGCAGCATGTACGCGCTTCCCCTCCGCCTCCTCCACGACCATGCTCTCCCGCACCGCGTGCGTTTGATCCCCAGTTCCCCCGAGTTCTCGTCTCTGCGATTCCTCTCCACCCAATACAATTACCGGAGCAAAGTAAGGTATGGGATACGTTAGCAGGGCTTCTCGACTCTCTAGAGCAACTCAGCATACTGATCGAGATACCCGATCTCTCTACATGGGACGTAGGTGCCTATCTTTTCTCGTCTAGATTGTCACCTCAGTGCAGGGTCCACTAGGTCGTGGGCACGCTTCGTATCTGGCAGCCTCAGCCAAACCAATCTTTGGCTTACGTCCGGTCTGCGTTCCAGGTTTGTTCGTCCATCTTGGCAATCCTCTGTTGATGTCAGTTGATGTGATGTTGTGCAGTCAGCTATATATGAAAACGGAATTATTTTAAACAAATATCTGCAGAAACATGCCGTGGATTCCTTTCTCATGGAAGCATTGCAGATACCTTACGATTCGTTTATTTCTTCTTTTCAAACCCGATGGGTTGGTCCGGATTCTTTGCCATTGCGGCATATAGAACGTACGATCGCTGAGGTAGGATGGATCGATTTCGGCGACAAGTAGATGGTATTGACGGAACGGAGTAGCTCCTGGTCGGTCGCATTAAGTCGCATTGGTATAATGCTCCGCGACGGCGGAGATATTGCATGAAGTCGTTGTTTGACTGGCACGAATTGTATGCAACTCTGACGGATGTCCAGAAGCATCTGGCTCCTGTTGTAAGCGGTGTTGTCAGATAATTCGCTTTCTCTCTACATTAATGACGTTCCCAGCAGTCCGGAACGGATGTGGTTGCGAGGTTGCGACCCGTGGTACTGATGCGTAGACTGGAAACGATTAGCGACATCGTTCTATCTGGGTTCCAACTCTCACTCTACTCCGTGAACGAGCGCCCTTTAGCATATTGGTACCTTGCACGAGTGCTAGAACAACATCTTACCTGTCTCGATGAGATTATCGAGGTACTCCCGAGTAAGCAGCGAACTCGTGATGTCGCTGTACGTATCGTTAATGGTATCATTAGATTCAATGCCACGGTTTGAGTTCCAGTTCCGAGCAAGGTATTTGACGGCTTTACAGGCCCTTTCATTGGCTCTGTTCGCTGTATGTATCTTCCTGCTTCATTGCTCGCCTCTGGCTAACGTATCCTAACATCAGGTGACCGTCAAGACGATGGGCTCTTCCTGGGAGCGACTGAGACTCAACTTCCTACGTCGCTACAAATGGGCATTCATGCACGAATATGAGGACATTGACATCCCTCCTATCGGGCACCCCAACTTCCTCTCCTTTACCACGAGTTGCAGTGCAATTTTGCAGGTGTGTTCGGCAGACCAGGTGGTTCCAATTACCTATCAGGTCTGACGCGTTTTTGGGCAGGATAAAGAGTTTTCGCCTGCTGAACAGGCCGAACTCGCTGAACGCCTCCTTATGGGGTCGACTACGGCGCCTGGCCGAATGGCAGGACCATGGACTCCGGATCGGATGGAGGTGTGTTTCTGTTTCTTTTCCTTTCCTGTTCTCGCTGCTCCGCAGCAGTTTGGGACTGACGTTCTCCCGATCGTCCCTCTAGTTCGTGTCGAAAATGGCGGAGGTGTGTCGAGATTTGAGGAGGTTGCCGAAGAGTATGGACGAGTTGCAGACGTGGGACGTGGAGCAGTTAGTTTGGGATCCGGACGTGCAGCCTTGGCTTCCAGTTATGCGGAATCGTTCGTAGGTCGGACTGTAGTTCTTTAGTACATACTTCGTGCTTTGGCTGGTACATAATTGTTTGGTGTAGGGGCTGTATTCCTGTTTTGGTATCTCACTTGTGTCTTGTTCGCGACGATGTCTGCTGCTCGGAGGGTGGCCACGGAGCGTGCAACGAGGCTGGCAGTCAAGTCAAGTCCGTACCACGCTGCAGTGACGCCTTGCGATGCACAGGATATCCCGGGTCCATCTACAACGCGTCGCCGGATTGGCGTGAAACGGGAAGATGTGGAACGCGACGACCCAGAAGACTTGGCTGACAGGCTCCCAGCAGCAGCCACAAAGAAGAGGGCGAAGACGAAGACGACGCGAACAACGACATCGGTAACAATAACGGAGACGAAGTCCAGGTCACCCAAGAAATCCAAAGTGATACCCCAAAGCTTAGCCGTTCCTCATCCGGCCCCAGAGCGCTGGAAAGAGGCCTACGATGCAATCAAAGAAATGCGCTCAAGGATACCTGCCCCAGTGGATACGATGGGTTGTGACCAGGCGCAATGGAAGGAGCAAGACCCAAAGGTAAGTCCGTCCATCGCATCCTAGCTGCCCGGCTACTGCGTGAACGATGCTCTCGTTGCTTACTTTGAAAGTAGAACAGCCGCTTCGCTACACTCATTTCTCTGATGCTTTCGTCGCAGACAAAGGACGAGGTCACCGATGCCGCAGTGGCCAGACTACGTACAGCAGTAGGCGGGTCGCTCTCTGTAGACGCCGTCATTGCTGCAGACGAGGCTACCATTTCAGAGGCCATATGCAAGGTCGGATTTTGGAGACGGAAAACACAGTGCGTGTCTCCAGGGGTCCCAGGCTTCTTCCCACAGATGAGCTGAAGATGTGACAGGTATATCAAGCAGGCGGCCCAACGATTGCGCGACGACTTTGATTCGGACGTACCAAAGACCGTCGACGAACTGTGTTCACTACCGGGTGTTGGACCCAAGATGGCATTTCTCGCACTTCAAGTAGCGTGGAAGCTGTAAGATGCTACGACTTTCCCCCTTTCATCTATCTGATGATGATCCCGAAGAAATCTCGGAATTGGGGTGGATGTACACGTTCATAGAATAACCAACCGGCTTGGTTGGCATCGGCGGCCGACGAAGAATCCAGAGGAGACGAGGTATTGCAAATGGCTCCCTTTCCATAGATCGTGCCTCTGTTTGACATGGACTATCCACAGGCTGAATCTACAATCCTGGTTACCCAAAGAACTCCACGGCGAGATCAATCATATGCTGGTTGGTTTTGGACAGGTAAACTGCCTTCCTTGTCACGGATCGGCGTCGTAAACTTTATTAATGCGTTCCACGCCTCAGACGGTGTGCCTCCCTGTCGGCCCGAAATGTGACTCATGCACGTTAAGCTCAGCCAGACTGTGCCCTAGTGCTCAAACCAAGAAATCGACCAAGCGTGGTAGTCGAGACTCGGTGTCCACTAATAGCGCTGCCGAATCAGATCCCAGGCCAAAGATCGAGATCGAGGTGGAGAATGCATAACGCCTGGCGTGCTACCATCTCAGCTGAGGGGTATGTATTATTTGACAACGACTGGTATTGACAAGGGTACGCGACTGATGAATTTTAAGCATGTTGACTGGACGGCTCCCACAGCGTTGCAAGGTTCGCAGATAGATACGCTACGATACAATCCATTCGCATAATTCGAGTTCTAGGTGAGAATGATGATATCTTCCGTGTGCGACGGGCCGTGCAAGTGCAAGACGGCGATATTCACGTGTGCCTAAAATTCCAATCCTGGTTCCCCCATCTTTCGATGTAACTACCACCATTGCAACACATCCATTTCATTGAGGAATTGCGCTGACACGTTCGCATTGGGCGAAAATAGCTTGCCAAGACAGTTTTCAAGTCTGCCGGACTCGTTGTCAACTCGACCGAGCGATATAATATGTTTCGGGGATCACGCAATGATTACCTTGCTGATGCTCGATTAGTAGCAATCGGCGAAGTCGAATTGCTCCGTCAACTTATGATGGACTACTACGCACTTGGACTCTTTTATAGTGCCCACACCTAGATTCCTCCGTATCGCATCCGTATCGCATTGAGGCTGAGAAGTTCGATCCTCTAAGTTCATAGTCCGGATTCCAGCAAGTGTGCAGAGTCCGAGTGTTTATGATCGACGTTCCATAAGTAGAGACTTCCCCTCATGAATGTACATGTATATCCGCAATATGGATGCCGGTGCCAATGTACAACAGCCAACTTCTCACCTGGTGGTAGAGAATCGCATCCCCCCACCGGGGTCCTGTGTCGGCACCCGAGTTCTGAGTTTCAGTATTCCTACTGGGAGTCAAGTTATACTATGCAGTAATAGGAATGGTTTCTGGTTAAACAAAGTTAATCGAAGGGATCTGCGAACTGGAATAAGTATTTTAAGCAATAAAGAGGTTCCTGTCAGATTAGGTTGAGTAAAGTCGTGTTTTTCCGATCATGAACGACACTCGCCCCCACGGCCTCCAACCTCTCTGGACGAGGATTATGAGCAACCGAAAAGAAAAAAGAAAGAACACTTCGCAGCACACACCCAATAATAGATTTCCATCGTGGTCTTCTATACGAAATGCACATTGAGCCAGATCCTTTTCCAGGGCCCTAACAGCCATTTCGTAGTAGTGAATTGTGCTGAGACGGGCCACATCGACAGGGTTTGTGAGTTGGACGACGCGAAGAGTAGGCAAGGTGTCCCTGAGAGTGGCGAGAGCGGAGAACAAGGACTCAGATTCCATCCAAGTAGGATACACCCCCAACGTGTTCAATCCCAAGATATTCAATAGGAGGAAGAGACAGCATATCGTGGGTCAGACACGAAAATTTGATTACGGAAAGTGTCAAGCGGCGGATATTTGGACATTACTGCTTGATCATGACCAAATATCGGTTGTCACAATAGGTGAGGTGGACCGAGGTGAGGAATATGCCATATCGACCCATGAATATGGACCATGATTCAAAGTCATCATACGTCATGTCGATCACGACCTCCCGGAGACTGATCTGTCTATCCTCCAGCCCACTCCCACCGGGGATGCCGCCCTCTGTGATAAGCATCCGCTTCACAGCAAACGTGGTAAGGGATGACAGGATGCTTTGGGGAATGAATCCGTCCGTCCATGGCATATATCGGGAACGTAAGATACACAGTTGGGACAGCTCCGCGACTAACTGCCTCTCGATAAGCAGGGTAGCAGGATCTGACGATTCCATCGACCCAGTCAAGGACACGGAGCGAGGATGCGGCGTGCCACAATGCGTTTAGAATGTAACGCAAAATCAATTCGTCCTTGGACCGCCGTTCTCTGATATCGAGTGAAACGACTGCAAGATTAGGTAGACACATGATAACGTCCACCAAGCGTTCTTCGTCTGCAGCGGCACCGCGGATGACAACATCCAACCGCTCTGCCCACCATCCGAGAGGCTTGGCTCCTGGAACTGCTCCCATTCCATTTGCGTAATTCTGGAGTGTACTACAGATAGAGAGGATTTTTCGAGGATTGTTAATGAGGATAGCTCGGTAAAGGTAACGAATGGCTAGATGCCACCATTGCTTGCAGACGAGTACAAGGTTCCATTTTGTGGCAAAGGCGGTCTTGAGCGCCGGACGACACAGTTCGTTGTAATCGTCTCCGATGAGAGCTGACTTCTCAAAGATCTCTGGGACGAGAGTGTAGGGCACATGAGTCGCGATTTCGAAGATGTGGTCCCATACTTCAGGTGGAACGCCCACACGCAACCGGGTGGTCATCTCCTGCAAAGGTAGTCAATTCGATCGTTGGACAATTGGTCCCCTACTCGCTGTTCGTCTTGCTAGCGCTCGGCAATAAGCAAGTAGCTGATGAGGGTCAGCGTGATCGTGCCCAGTAGCCTCGGTGCTAGGCGGTCAGCTACAAAGGAGATTCATTGGTCCTACCGAGTGACTGACGTTCAGGTCTCGACGCGCATTCAGTACCATCGTCGTCACGTGAACTAGTAACAGGATGTACAGCCTGCCTTGACGACAACCAAGTTGAAAGTGAATTACTACCCCCCGTATCTTTGATGTCTTCAGTACTTCATTCTCAAACAAAAGACCAGGTCGCGGATGCTGCACCAATCTAGAAACGCCGTCAGAATCGCAAATAGGGATGCACAGCCAAATCCGTACTCACGCGGTGGTCAAATTCCGGAGACAGAAGAACGTTCGAGTGTCCCAGACCATTCGGTTTCCTTCTTACGTCGGCGGCTAAAGACGAAACCAGAGTGTTGAACACATCACCCAACTTTAGTCGAACGTTGCACCTAATATAGCGTTTTCTTTCTGGCCCTGAAAACATCGCCTTTCGTTTGTCCGTTGACGCCCCTCGAGAAATCTCGGATTCATGTTCACAGAATCATGTATTTGCTTGGGCGGCATCGACAGTCAATCAGACGAATGCCGAGGAGACGAAATTGCGTGAGTTTCTGTTTCGTCCTCGGTCGCGCAGTACTTAAGTGATATGGTCAGGCAGGAATAAGTAACTTTGATGTGAAGTGACCCGATTGTGAGGCCAGCAAACGGTCAATAAGGCAAGTCGAACACTCTTCCTTGATACCGCTGTTGTCCACGACAATATCCAGCTGCTGTGCATACTATTCGAGAGGTCTTTTCCTACGACGTCATCGCACAATCCTGCAGCGTGTCGCAAAGAGAATATACGCTGACCCTAGTCGATTAAAGTGGTCTCGGTACAGATAGCAGATGGCCAGATATTACCATTGTTTACAGACGAGAGCGAGGCTCCGCTTTTGACAAGGACGGTGAGTCGGAAGACCGAATAACACAGTCGACGGTGATCGTGATATCATCGGATATATAATCCCATGCTTCACCCGGAGACCAACACGATTGGGTGGTCATCGATTCATCTTTCGAAAGCCCGCCGACATACTTATGAAATGGCTGCTAAAGGCGGCGGAACTTCATTCTTTCAAAGTTACTGCAGTCTGCCTAGGTTAGACGAGTGACTCGAGAACGTGCTACATAGCATTGTAAGTTTGACCTACAGATCATACCCGGAGAACGTGGAACGAATCTGACTAGAAAAGTCACAGTTCTGCATTCTGGGGTCTCTGCAACTACCAACGGCGACGTCATGACTGCTGTTATTGGGCTGATTCGGAGTACCAAAAATGGCGGGATTAGAGTATGTTTGCACGGTACCAGCAACCCGTACGGTGGTAACAGTAACTCTTTCCCGTACGGAAGCCAGTTTGAGTGCGATGACAATGCCCATCCGCCTTCCTTCCTCCAAAGTTATTGGTTCTGCTCGCTTGGCCAGCTCGTTTAAAGCGGGCAGTAACCAGTTCTTGACGTAGTATCGCTGGGAAAGAACAACTCTGTCAACAGCGCCAATCCTGCTCTCCATCAGTGCGTCGATGGCCGCTTGGCGTAGCCTCTCAAAATTCCACGCCGTAGACAGCTTGAGAACAGATGTCCACTGCTCGATGCCATGTGGCAAATTAGGCTGTGAACCATACTTCCTGAAAAAATAGTATGATCCACCGTCGTCGGTGATCCGACGAAAACAATTGACTGCTAACCTGTAGAGGAGAGCCTTCATCAACTGCTCGAAATCGTTCTTGCTAGTTCCATCGATTCGAATGGGATTTTCGTCGTTTGTTCCCTCCACAGCAACGCTGTCACCCTGCGGTAAGGAAAACATGTCGCAGAATACTTCTGACTCTCTCTCAAACGGTTCTCTAGGAACCCGAAACAAGGAATTTTCCACCTAGACACGATTTATGCGCAGCTGCGTTGAGTCCTTGGAAAATGACTAACTTCAGACTTGAGGAACATTCACCAGGAAAGTAACCGTGGATGTGTAGAAATTCGAATGCCTGGATATCTCTTCGTTGGTGGTCATCGTCGTGTGGTCTGATGAGGGCGTTATCGATGGTCAGAGCTGGGTCCAAATCGGCTGTCCTGTTCTGAAACCTATTCTACACGTGACGACAGGACGGCGATTGGAAATTGTGGATCGTCGGTCGCCCGGACGTGGAACGCTTATGGTAGGGACTGATGCACAGGTCGTACTAACGCGAGCGATCGAGTCGCGTCAAGGTATCGGTCGGAACATGGTGTGAACAGGCGGATCTGTGTGAGTTACAAAGCTTGTACTGATGAATGAACAGTGTGCACGCTCCAAATCAGGGGGCTCCTTGAGGGTACCTGATTGGGTATACGACGGAGGGCTTCCGTCGCAATTTTACAGGTGGCCTCACATATTTATGATAGAAAAAACTGACAACTCACAAGCGTTGTTAAATGTGTCAGTGTCGACTCACGAACTACTGAACAGACATATTCAGAACACACGGCGAGTCGTCGAAAAGCGCTCTAGTAAAGGTGAACAGGGTACGAGTGGATCTGATACACCCATGACCCAACCAGGGCGCCCCAAGTACCGCTAGTTCTGCGGAAAGTATTCGGAACACCGCCAGTGTCAGGAACGCGGCTGCGTCAACGCCGTATACAGTTCTGCTTTAGCCCTCGCACGGTGAAAAAGTTCGTTAGCCGGCAGGCCAGGGTATAAATGTGAACGGACAGAACGGTCGTATCTGGGTCTGCGGTATGTAGAGAGAGAATCAGAAGGGAGACGCTTGTGTGAGGGCTACTCGCTCTGTTACACTCGAAGGGGTGTAGTCGAGAGGAGGACCGACGCGTGCTAGTCCAGATCCACCGGCGATGGCACGAGGAGGATGAAAGCCGAGAGAAGTAGCGCCGAGCCGTGGGAGAGCATCGTCAGTCACTGACTTGATACCGAAGAGAGATTCAAATAGAAGCACGTCTTGCCTTTCAACCACCACTTGGTCAACCACAATATGGTGCAAGACCGTCTGACGGTACCATCTAGCACTGGAAGTCCCAGCGCATCCTCGTCATCGTTGTCTTCAGAAATACCAATGGTACGCATACTGACGCCAGTCTCCGTTGCACCAGACCACTACTCGACGGCGTTCAGACTACTTTTCCCACAAAAGACCCCGCAGTAATTGCAGAGGTTGCGCTTGCAGTCCAACTAGAACGATCACAAGTCACGGAGGCGTTGGCAACCCGCGACAATGCGGGGGTACGTCTCGAAGACGGGTGTACCTCAGTTAGACAGAAATCAGTTATCAGATCTCGATTGGAACGAGAACTCGAGATTCTCAGGCGGTCGTTTACCTCTTCACCGATGAACCCAAGTACACTACAAGAGCTTCAACATAGTGATTCTTGCACTGGTACCGAAGATCAAACGGACGACGAGAAGGGCGTCAAGTTTGAAAGACATGTGAGAGAAATACGCCCAGGAGTTCTTTTCATCTGCGTGTCGATGGCGCTCGGAATCCATCACGCGGCGATTCTATCCGTGATTGATTGTATTCTCTGCTAGGTACGTTCCGACTCGCCGTCCTCCTGGGTACGAATTACAACAACACCCCAAACCATCTGCTTTTTGGAAGTTTGTTCCTAGTGTAAGTGACGATCTCGACGAAAAGGCGAGCGCATATTTGCGGCTGACGGGTGGGATATTTCCGCACACTCGCCCAGGTTGCATTGTCATCGCTCTCGTTGGAGGGTGGAGCTGAGAAGACCGTTGCTGCACGGCATTCGATACTTGCCGCGTTCCCCCTTCCGTCCGACGTCCCAGAGGAAGAGCTGCAGCCTATCTTTCTCCCAGGCTTATATTCATCAGACGGTTTCCTCCGCAACGCCACGGGCGTGCGTACCCGTGTTCAGCATACTCGCCTTACTGGCCCCCTCCTTAAGACTTTAAAGAACTTGTACGAAAACTCTGATTCTCTTTTCTAAGCCGGTTTCTCTAGTTAGGATCATCAGATTAAAGAACTAGTGCGTCTTGGCGCAAGTCACGACGTACTGGTGTGCGGATCGGGAAGAACACGGATGCTTTTTCACTCTGGTTTTCAAGTGTACCACAAATCCGCGTGTCGTCACTGTGCATCGGTGGTTGGCCGTGGACGTACTTGGTCGCGTGCGAGAACCGACCGGTACGCTGGCTCGCTCCGCGACTGGCAAACGAATGCTCTTACTGTGATGACGTTCTTCTTTGCAGAATGCTTTTATCACAAAGACGGGCAGTGGTATTATGCGGGTACATATAGGACGTTTCGCACGGACGATCTGACGACTCAAGAGCGGGAATTGTTCTCTACCGAGGTACAGGAAATGGTCCGTGATCTTTTCACCCTTTACATGGACATTTTGCGGACTACACAAGCGTTAGTCAAGGAGACGCTCGCGGGCCGGAAGAACGTATCGCCTCAAAACACGTACGAGACAGGTCAGCTGTATGCTGTGGGAGCCCTAAGGATATCCTGTGTGGGACTGCAATGCATCGGATTCAATAACGAGGTGTATCACGCCGTTTTGGAACAGTCGCGGTTCGTACATTGGACGTGCAACTCTGGATGGACTTCCCCGACTCCACCCGGTGACGATAGCAAGTCTTCGATTGACCGAGAGATTCTTCCACTTCGCAGCCACTGTGCTTGGGCCCTTTATCCGGGACGTGTTACGTGACGGTTTCCAGTGTGGCTCTCTATTTCTCCATTGCGTGTCTATCGGTTCTACTCTCACCACTGAGTGCCAACGTGTCATGTACGTAGTTCTGGCATGCCTCATAGGACAATTCTACACTGGGCGTGACTGTCGAATCGTAAGGGTTACACATGATCATTTGCCCCTGCTGCTCTCCGCCGTCTCATCTGCTTCCTCCTGTCAACTTGAAAAAATTGTAGGATACACCCCCGCGCTTTGATCCGCAAGCATGTGTCACGGAGAGCTGCTCCCGCCGCAGTCGTGTCTTACGATAACCGGTTCTGAGTGTTAAGCTTAGATTTACCGATGTCATGTCTCAACGACCTGGCCTTGCCACTCCGGTGTTGTCATTGAACCGAGTGTGCTACTCTCATAAACGATCTTCCGGAGCCACGATATTGGTAAGAGAAAACCATCCAAGTTAACATGGATTTTCGTCTATCCCACTCCATTAAATCCTTCTATGTTGGAAAATTTGAGACATGGGCGGTGGCGTATTGGATATCCCTATAAGTCAAGAAATGTCCGTGAGAGACACTAGTTGGAAACACAGAACGAGAAGTAGTTGCCCGACCAAATCCATCGTTGCAGAGTGGATCGGTAGCGCGTACGTGTCAGGGTCTAGGTCCTTTGACCACAAGAAGTCCGTAAGGGCGTTTGCAATAAGGAGCGATATCGTCACCTGCCGGACAAGAAAAAAAACAGAAGGATAGCGTCGCGTCGGAATTCGAGTACAGCGATCGACATACCGCACAACGGAATAAGAGCACGGACAGGACGGCAAATAGTACGGAGAGTTTGAGCCATCCAGAGGTTTGCAAGGTGGCAGGGAATATTATTTCTACAGGTATGGTGATGAGGAGAAGAGTGGTCGTGACCAGCTTTTTGGGTGGCTCCTTTCTTCGTGAGTGAGTGAGATGTTTTCTGCATGAAGTAAAGTCGACAGTGGAAAGATGGCGATAGACCCTACGCCCCCCGGTAAACCTGTTTTACACTCAGATATATGAGCTAATGCAGTGTGGCATTACCCCGCACCGCTAATCACGACTGCAAGCAAGGGGAATCCCCAGTATCGGGAGGCAAAGATGTCCAGTACTATTCCCGTTGAACTGCTGATGACCATGGCACCAAATAAGGGAAGCCAACCACGCCATATGAGGTCTTTTACGCAGCTGTTGCGCCGCACTATGAAGAAACAGGACGTCGCCGACAGAACGAGACATAATACGAGGATAGAGGGTAATAGCGCGTTAATAAAGTCGATCAAGAGTGAGGAAACGGCTGCGAGCAGACAGTGTAACCAAGTCACCGAGACAGGAGGCCACTGGAGGCACAACGTTGTCTGTGACAACGTGGTCAGCGGAAGAACCTGTAAAATTAGTGGGCTCCCTAGACCTGAATCAAGTCCAGAGCGTCGACATGCTACTATAAGAGCACACATGAAAGATCCAAGGAGTACGCTGGATAAGCAAGCGGGCATCATGGCAGAAGACGCCACCGCGATAAACCTAGGAAGTGATAAGCTTCCCGGTTGGGTTTAGGCACAGGTTGCACACTCAGCGACTCCAGATTTCGGTTGCCCGGGACTCATAGGAAGAGGTCGTGGCGCTCGGCTGAGCAGCGTCGTACTATTGGTAACCTCACCTCTGAACGATATTGGAGCAGTGGATGGGGGATCTGGGACGATCGATCCTAGGGCCATAGATACACTGGCTACGACTGCTGCTTGGATTCGGTGGAGCGCCAAATTGCCGCAGATGATGTTGCGTCTATTGCGAGGATCGTCCAGACTGGTCATGTTGACAGCCGTCCCAAGTCTTGCGGAGAGATTCATCTCCAAATTTCCCTTTAGATTGAGAATGATAGGCCCAATCATGATCAATTCGTTGATTGCTCTCATAGCTCTCCATCGCTGCGCCAGGGATGAACGTCGTACGCACATAAATACCTCCGTGCTCGTCTACGCCAGACGCGTACCGTCGATGGTGAAGTACCACCCGCCAGCCGCCAACATCGCTGAATTGACCAGGAAATACAAGAGCGCGGGTGTGGTGGACTTTGCAGAGGCGCAAGGGTTAAAATACGTTGAAGATACTAAGAAACGGAGAGGCAAAGGTGCACCGCCTAAAGCCAAGGACAAAGGTGCGAGCTTTCCATTGCAAAGGGAATTCCCAAGGTGACATCGAATGCAGGACAAAGTCGCAGAGCAGCTGGGAGACGGTCAGATAAACGGTTTCCTGTCTACGTATATCTTACCGCACTCCCCGTATTATCAGTCTGTCTCCGTCACAGCCGGATTTTCTGGAGCCTTAACGAAATCCCCCACCTCGGCAAGTGTGTCTGCAAACAAGTCATTGAACCCCTGAAAGAGACCATGTCTCTCCAATTCTAACGCGTAGTCTGCGCCATCTGGAGTGGACCCTGCCAACCACTCCTCTAAGCCAGCTATCCCGGTCAGGAGAAAACTCCGCAGCCTCGTTCTTTCTGTCTGACTTACTGGCGTAGATTGGATGGTCGTTCCGGACTGCATCAGGTCGACGCCTTCACCCTTGTCCGGATCCCAAATATGAGAACGGAGTACGGCTACCCACGCCTGATCGAGGTTGCCCATGAAATCCAGCAACTGCCTCAAGTCAGTCATGTCAGGGGGATAGCCCATCACTGAGTTCATGACATCGCCGGTCAGGCGAAGTAAGAATGTTGTACGTAGCAGCGTCAAAGGATCGACAGGTGGTATGCGCAGAATGAATGCAAGCAAGTTCTGCATGGCGTGGAGGTAAGAGGACAGCAGGCAGCTTCGTCATCGAAGCCTCCGAGCTGTTTTCGTCATTGTCAAGCTGCTGTCCACTGCAAATACAACAGCGAATTCACCGCTTCTTATATGCACTTGTGATGTCCATGAAGGTGTCCTCGACGTACTGAACTGCCTTGCGCTCCTGTGCTTTCGAAAGCGGAGTGGTGACATTCATGAGTGTGGGTGTATCAGACAACCAGATGTCATACGCTCACTCCAAGTGACGCCGACCATTCAGACTCAAACGAGGTTCACCAGAGCAACCCCTCGACTGCACGTACGATGCTCGCTGACCACTTAGTCGTGCTTCGCCTGTGCTAATCGACCATAAGACTACTCCGTGCTCTCAAGTATTCTCCCGTGAGTTGGTTTCGATTATCACCTGTGCGCTTCACCTCCGAGACCCGTCGACTACGCATTGCACATACCCCGGGGTGCACCAAAAGCCCCGCGTGCTGTCACAGATGACGTCTAGATAGAAATCAACGGACGAGGTCGTCACCCTCATGCCAACCCTATCCGCTGCCTCACATCTTCCATCGTAACACCGGAATACGCCATTGCCCTGCATGCGCCTTTTCGTGCGACCTCGTGGAGGTAAGCCTTCTCACATCTAATTCTCTCCAGCTCCGACCTGGGACCATTGAGTAACTCTTCAACTGCATCTGCGACGTCACTTTTTAACTGTCCGTGTCCCCTGCTTGAGTATGTCCTAGCAACGGCTTGTACGTCGCTCTCAGTGCATGCAGCGAGAATAGTCAACAGATTGGATGTGCCAGGACGATGGACGGGATCGTAAGAGATACCAGGTATCGAGTCGGTCACGGCAGCACGGATCTTGGACTTGATCTCAGACGCGGAATCTATCAAGAGAATACGAGGTGCTGCGTCCGGTGGCGACTTGGACATCTTGGAGGTTGGGTCTCAGAGACAGTATTCGTTTCGAGGGTGCTGTTGCAGTTGTTGTCTGTTGGGTACAGGTAAAACTGGTCATATACTCACCATTGACGTACAGGGGAAGGGGGAACAGTGAATTTTGGCTTGGGAATGCGCAGTTGAGTATCTCAGCGAGATCTCGTGTCAGTTCTACGTGCTGTTGCTGATTTCTCCAACTGGAACATGAGTAGCCCTGGAGTCACGAGTATCAGCTGGCCATCGATAGGAAGTGCTCAGTTCCGACCTGTATACGAGTACGTCCGCAGCTTGAAGAACCGGATACGTGAATAAACAGGGATTCAAAAGGGATTCATCCACATCGTCTTCCGAGCCAGCGTTCCTAGATGTGGCCAACCGAGACTAAACGGCGTCAGATAGCTGATTCGGTATGGTATAACAAGGCGCTCACTTTCCAGGTGGTCATTCGACGCAGGACCCAACATAACTCGACACGGTGTCAATTCTAATACGTCGATCAGTCACGCGGACATGCCCAACAAGCTTTCCACTTACATGATCTTGGTTGAACACAATGGACCGTTCGGGGTCGAGTCCTATAGCCAGAAGAGTCGCCAGCATATCGTCTCTATCTGACCGTAGTGTGGCGGGATCCTGCGGCAGAGTCAGCGCATGCCATCCTACGATAGAGAACAGTAGTGTGTCGGCGGGCTCTGTTGTCTTTTGCACTTTGACCCAGTTCGAGAGGGCTCCGAGGTAATTTCCGAGCTGTCTCAGGACAGAATACAATCGAACTGGCGTGGGGAGTGCCTGTTGGCTGAATGCCAGATAAAATGACGCGTTTTTGAGGCAGTTTTGTCGACTGGGAAATCTGTCTGTGATGGCCAGTGCGTCGCAGAGTTGCTCGTTGGCTGACGCGTAACACGAGTCTCGTGGTAAAATACAAACATATCTCACTTGGACGCCGTCATGTACGAGGGGTACCGAACGCTCGACAACGACAACTACCAATTCGAACAAACCAGTCGAGATGAACGCGACATGGCACCATTCGAATTCATCGTTCGTAGATATACAAACTAGTGCTCTGCTGTTACAACGACTCTTCGTTGCACAACGCCATCATGGGTCGCTTTCGAATTCTCTCTATGTTAGTTTTCTCCTCGGTACCGCACTCAGCGATTTTTGACAGATCGGCGAGCCCCACTTTGACGGTGGTCTGGCACTTCTGGACGACTCGCGAACGTCTTTCGATCCCCTACCGACCCCTCTTACCAGAGGAAGTCTGCTGCGTGATCGATTGTGCGTTGCCTGCGAGGTGCGCCAGTTGTGCGATTTCACACTCCAGCTCCGGAGTTCTGAGACATTAATGCTGCTCAGATGGCACGACATGGTCGCTACATTCTGATAGACCATCTTTTTCCTTCAGGTACGTCCACACCTCGCTTACCGTTGGCCCGGGCACGGTTTCCCGTCATACCATCACATTCCCGACAGAATAAGGGCTGTCCAGTTTTAATAGTGTTGCTCTTAGAGCCTCAATATTCGGCCTTCGAAAGGTCCCACTCGACGCTCGTTGGGTTCCTTTTCTGACTCCACACTAGACACTCGTCGAATTCCTGTCAGTTTCGCTGTCAAAGGATTATTTCCACTATTGGCCACTCGTCGAGACGGCGCGCGTTTTGCTGTAGCATGTACGCGCTTCCCCTCCACCTCCTCCACGACCATCCTCCTTTGCACCACATGCGTTTCATTCGCATACAAGGAGCAATTTAGCACACTGACCGAGATACCCGATCTCTCTATGTGGGACGTAGGTACTTAGCGTGTGGTACCCACTCTGATTGATCTAGCTTGTGCCGCGATTTGGGGATTTGTAAGTACCGCAGAACACCGCCTATAGGTGAGGGTGCGTGCGATCAGGTTCGCCGGTCAGACTGTCCCAAAATCGCGATAATTTCATTTTGAACTCGCCTGCGTAGCTGGTTTTCACTCTGCACGGGTTCACGTTCACTGACTGTGTGGGGATATCCATACGCATCAAAAATACGCCGATGGTCACTGCAGTGGCAGCTCCCCGGATGCAAATGGGTCAAAACCGGCATGGCCGTCAACTGTGCAAGCGTCCGCAGGTTACGGTGGGTAGTCGAGGCAGTGGTATCAAGTACTCGCCCGTCATGAGGCCAGCGGATCGAATATGAGTCGTAAACAAAACGTAGCATTTGGTCGTTCGGTGGCCTGTTCATGTGCATTCCCAGCTGAGCGGTACGATTGAGTGATGCGGCCCAACAATTGTGGTGGTGAGTGTCGCCGCCAAGTGATGTTAGGGAAGCACGCAGACTTCAAGGTTTGTTACGTGGTACAGCTACAGGAGAACTCGGAAGTCTTGCTTGTGACGAGACATGCATGTCGGTCTAATGGATGAAACCGTCTCAGGGTAGCTCGCAAGTTCTGTACACTGAAACTGTGTAAGTATCGAAACTACATACAACGGGAAGAGAAGGTCGAGGGGGAGGAGGGTGGCCATCTGCGTTTCGTCAAATGACGGACACGAAGAGACGAATTGCGTCGAGATAGAAATGAGCGCGCGCCCGTTCTTATCTTATCATAATTACTGCATTTGGTCCGAGCTCCAGCCGCAACGTGCCTGCTGGCCACACCACCGCGGCGCCTACCTTCAACTCTTCGTCTTTACACCGTCAACGTCCAACCCACCGTCCAAACCTCGCACGAAATACATATCTCGCCATGGAAGACCGCAGGCAAGCGAAGAAATATCGTATCTTTCGCTTTGCCACAAAGTCACCCAAGCCTCCCTCAGTACGCATTTCTTTTCTAGAAAGATATGATACTTACCTGTCCTTGAAAAACAAGTTGCCAGACGCATCTGACAACCCTCCCGATGCCTCCCCGAGCACTGAAGTGCCGGCCAATCCCCCTCGAAAGCCGCTCACCAATATCTTCCGCCGATCTCATCAGATTCGATCTGAGCAGCCCGCGACAAAGACGGCTGACGCAAGTCCTGGCGAGCAAGTCGATGCCGCCCAGAAGGCACTGCATGACTTCCAATCCATCCCTTCGGCTCTCCAAGCAGCTGCCGGTGCTGTTGGGCAGGCTGATACCGCTATGACAAGTATTCAAAACATCGAGGCCATCCTTCAGCCTCTCAAGTTGTTCAACACCTTCGTCACCACCTTATCGAATGTAAGCAATCTATCCTTCTGTCGCCTGCATGTCTTGATATAAGCACGCAGGTTCACCCCTACGTCCAGTTTGCGCTGGGGATTCTGACTGGTGCTTCTCAAGTGCGTTACCTCTACTTTTCTTTATCCTCCGCTCATCTAGTCCCTCACAGTTACTCATCAATCAAGCGAAGCTAGACAATGAGGTGTCTGGCCTCCTCAACACGGTCAAGGTTGTCTACGAATTTCTCATGGAAGAAGATACCATCGCCAAAATTGATAATATGAAAGAGACGTTTGGGAAGATTTCACAGGAGATCAAGGATGCGGCGGAGTTCGTCATAAAATATACCAAAAAGAAGAATTTCGGTAGGTCTTACGGTTACGGTAATTCTGTTTGCCTCCCATGTTCTGATGTGGTACATTGTCAGTCGTACGAATTGCAGACAGCACTGTTCACGACCCACAGACCATTGCCAGTGCTCACGTCAAGAATCTAGGTGACCTAATGCAACAGTACCGTGACCGCACAGTCCGAGACATCCAGGTCAACATGTATCACGTCCTTGAAGATATGAACCTCGAAGGCATGGCTTACGCAAATGGTGCGGGCCTGAATACGGCCAAGAAATGCCTCGACGATACGAGGTCGGAAATTTTGAAGGAAATCACCGACTGGGTTACCGATTGTAACGACAAGGCCCCTCGCATCTTGTGGCTGCATGGGCAAGCCGGAAGGGGAAAGTCTGCTATTGCTCATACTATCGCGGCGCGGTCCCAAGAATCAAATGTCCTTGGGTCTTGCTTCTGCTTCGCTCGCGACAGGCAGGCTGAACGGATGGAGGGAAAGATTCTGACCACCATTGCCTGTGACCTAGCGGATCGTAATCCCTCATTTCGGCGAGCATTGTCGAATGTCGTGTCGAACAACAGGTCACTCAGGACCACATCCGATGTGCTGCAGCAGTGGAAACGATTCATCGTGGACCCGCTTTCCGAGATTAATGGATATATGGCTGGGAACGTAGTCGTGGTAATCGATGCCTTAGATGAAAGTGGGCCATCTGAGTCGAGGAAAGATATCCTACGCCTTCTGGCATCGCCCGAAGCCGCACAATTGCCTTTCCGGATCTTATTGACGTCCAGGGCATTGCCGGACATCAAATATTACCTGGGAGCTGCTACGCATGTTAAGGCAACTTCGTTGGATGACATCCCTCTGGAGTTGGCGGAACGTGATATTGGGCTTTACGTTACCAAAGAACTCGACCGTGTTCCAGGCATTGGGGGGACGGAAATCCAGAATATCGTCAAAATGTCTAATGGTCTGTTTGAGTGGGCTCGTCTCGCTTGTGCGTTCGTCAAGCCGGATGAAGCTGGACAAACTCCGAAAGAACGCTACGAAGAGCTGATGGCTCTCAAGTCCGAAGAAGGAAGAACACTCCTGGACACGACTTACTTTGCAATCCTGAAGGGGGGTATACCGCAGTCGGGGAAGCGTCTTGAACGATACCGCTCCGTGATGCACCAAATTGTGATGACGCTCGAGCCTCTTCCTATGACAGCCTTAGATCGCATGCGTAAAAAATTCCCAAAGAAGGAGGATCGTTATGATATCTCTCTCATCCTCGACTTCATGTCTCCTGTGCTAGGTGGCATTACGGACTGCTCTCCTGTCCGGCCACTCCATGCATCCTTCTATGACTTCTTGATGGACGAATCACGGAGTGGCGTCTACTGTGTTGCCACCTCTGATACAAAAGACCTAGCTTTTGCTACGTTGCAGACTCTTCGTGATGAACTTCGGTTCAACATTTGTGGATTGGAAAGTTCCTACTTGGCCAATGTGGAGGTACCTGATCTGTTGGAGAGAATCAACAAGAATATTCTACCCCATCTCTCTTACTCTTGTCGATTCTGGGCTCAACATCTGGAGAAGAGTCCACATGAGCCAGTACTTGGGAAGTTGGTGAAGGATATTATTGGAAGTGAAAGAATTGTGTTCTGGTTGGAAACAATGAGCCTTCTTGGGGTAGTTGGAAAGGGGGTAGATGCTCTTACATCTGTTGTGAGATGGTTACCAGTGAGTAATTCATGGTTAGCTGATTATGCTGGATGACATCTGACATGACATAGAAGGGTGAAGATGAGTTTGAGGATACATTAGCAATGGCTGGAGATGGAATCAGGTTCATTCAGAACTTTGGCAGTGTTATGTGGCACAGCACTCCTCACCTGTATGTCTCTGCACTGCCATTCATTCCTTCAAATGCATTGCTATCAGCAGTGCTTCTGCCAAAATTCTCTGGCCTTGCTAAAGTTGCTGTAGGGGGTCTAAGAGATTGGCCAGCAGTTCAGCTTCTCCTACTAGGCCACAATGGTTGGATCAATTCAGTTGCATTTTCCCCTGATGGGAAGAGGATTGTCTCAGGTGGAAATGATAAGACTGTGAGGGTCTGGGATGTTGCGAGGGGTGTGCAGATTGGCAGCCCTCTTGAGGGCCATACTTCTTTGGTCACTTCAGTTGGATTCTCCCCTGATGGGAAGAGGATTGTCTCAGGCTCTTGGGATGACACTGTGAGGGTGTGGGATGTTGAGGGAGGTGTGCAGATTGGCAGCCCTCTTGAGGGCCATACTTCCTTTGTCACTTCAGTTGGATTCTCCCCTGATGGGAAGAGGATTGTCTCAGGCTCTTTGGACAACACTGTGAGGGTGTGGGATGTTGAGGGAGGTGTGCAGATTGGCAGCCCTCTTGAGGGCCATACTTCTGAAGTCACTTCAGTTGGATTCTCCCCTGATGGGAAGAGGACTGTCTCAGGCTCTTTGGACAACACTGTGAGGGTGTGGGATGTTGAGGGAGGTGTGCAGATTGGCAGCCCTCTTGAGGGCCATACTTCTGGAGTCACTTCAGTTGGATTCTCCCCTGATGGGAAGAGGATTGTCTCAGGCTCTTTGGATGACACTGTGAGGGTGTGGGATGTTGAGGGAGGTGTGCAGATTGGCAGCCCTCTTGAGGGCCATACTTCTTTGGTCACTTCAGTTGGATTCTCCCCTGATGGGAAGAGGATTGTCTCAGGCTCAAGGGACAACACTGTGAGGGTGTGGGATGTTGAGGGAGGTGTGCAGATTGGCAGCCCTCTTGAGGGCCATACTTCTAGAGTCACTTCAGTTGGATTCTCCCCTGATGGGAAGAGGATTGTCTCAGGCTCAAGGGACAACACTGTGAGGGTGTGGGATGTTGAGGGAGGTGTGCAGATTGGCAGCCCTCTTGGGGGCCATACTTCTGAAGTCACTTCAGTTGGATTCTCCCCTGATGGGAAGAGGATTGTCTCAGGCTCTTTGGACAACACTGTGAGGGTGTGGGATGTTGAGGGAGGTGTGCAGATTGGCAGCCCTCTTGGGGGCCATACTTCTTTGGTCACTTCAGTTGGATTCTCCCCTGATGGGAAGAGGATTGTCTCAGGCTCTTTGGACGACACTGTGAGGGTGTGGGATGTTGAGGGAGGTGTGCAGATTGGCAGCCCTCTTGGGGGCCATACTTCTGAAGTCACTTCAGTTGGATTCTCCCCTGATGGGAAGAGGATTGTCTCAGGCTCTTTGGACAACACTGTGAGGGTGTGGGATGTTGAGGGAGGTGTGCAGATTGGCAGCCCTCTTGAGGGCCATACTTCTTTGGTCACTTCAGTTGGATTCTCCCCTGATGGGAAGAGGATTGTCTCAGGCTCTTTGGACAACACTGTGAGGGTGTGGGATGTTGAGGGAGGTGTGCAGATTGGCAGCCCTCTTGAGGGCCATACTTCCTTTGTCACTTCAGTTGGATTCTCCCTTGATGGGAAGAGAATTGTCTCAGGCTCTTTGGACAAGACTATGAGGGTGTGGGATGTTGAGGGAGGTGTACAGATTGGCAGCCCTCTTGAGGGCCATACTTCTGAAGTCACTTCAGTTGGATTCTCCCCTGATGGGAAGAGGATTATTTCAGGCTCTTTGGACAACACTGTGAGGGTGTGGGATGTTGAGGGAGGTGTGCAGATTGGCAGCCCTCTTGAGGGCCATACTTCTAGAGTCACCTCAGTTGGATTCTCCCCTGATGGGAAGAGGATTGTCTCAGACTCAGATGACAACACTGTGAGGGTGTGGGATGTTGAGGGAGGTGTGCAGATTGGCAGCCCTCTTGAGGGCCATACTTCTTTGGTCACTTCAGTTGGATTCTCCCTTGATGGGAACAGGAATGTTTGTGACCCCTGGGACAGGACAGTGGGCACCTGGGATTCTCACAGCTATCAGGATGGGATCAGCAAGGAGTTGGAACTGGTTAAACCCACTTCTCCCAGTGTTGTGGATGGTGAGTATCACCCCCTATTTTGTGTTGTGATTTCACCCGAACTGCCACAGGTGTCAAGAGATATCACATTTGCTTTTCATCATGCCCTTTTCATGCTCTTCCTGACAGTGACCAACTTGTTCATGAGTTCCTGCAGCATGATACTATGTGTGCTGAACCTGTCAAGTTGAAGCATGATGGCTGGATTCATGGTCCAGGGGGTAGATTACTGCTTTGGATTCCTCCAACACTAAGGACCCCATTTTACTCAATGTGGAACACAGCAGTCATTCCCAGAGGTTGTTGCATAGAGTTGGACTTGAGTCAGATGGCACATGGACAGAAATGGTGGAAATGTTTCAAAACAGCTGTCTGACTTGAAGACATACATGTTTTACTAGATATTACAAATCAGATGCTACATGTCCATTGATTTGTGATGATGCAAGGAGTGAACAGTGAAGTTGAGACATGTTGTACATCAGTAATTTTATAAGCATCTGATTTACAACTTTACATGCATTTTGGGCTGAGTAATATACCAGGCATACCTGTGGCCTGCCACAGAGTAGTCACACTGGCTATTCTGTTTGTCACACATATATTGTATACAGTGTTGTTGTGTTGATATAGTACAGAATCTGTGATCAGAGATGTTACAGTATTACACATTTCAAAAATCTGTCCAAAGGGATTGTGTGCTCCTTTCCATGGGAGAAGAAAACACACCAATCTCAAGGTATCATCTTATCATCTCCTCAACCATTTTAATGTGGAATTTATCTCTAAGAATGATGCATTCAACTTACAGGATCATCAAGTATCAACCCACTTCTTGACCCAGAGGGAGTTGTAGCAGTACCTAGCTCCTCCTCCAAAGCACAGCTTCTCTTAGAGGTGGCAAGAGCAGAATGCAAGCTCTGCAGGTTTCAGAAGGAGTTTGCAGACCAACTAGTTCTGTGCAACTTATTACAACTCAAGTACAGCCACTTGCAGGTCCAATGTGTGGAGTGACATCTTTTGGAGGCAGAGGGTCATGTTGGCCAGGCACAGTTGGTCATCAGGCAGTGTGGATATACCTCAGATCTCAGAGGAGAGTTGGGCTCTGAGTTGGAATGCAATGGTACATTCCTTCACCATTTTTTTTCACATGCATACTGCTAATTGTCCCTGAAGCTCAGCTACTAACCCCTGAAGATTCCAATGCTAATAATCACTCAGCAGTTTGGTCACCTGTCAATATGTTTCACTGAGCTTTATGGTACTATGTTGTGCATGTCAAATATAACTACAGTATGTTATGCTGGACTTTTGGGAAGGGTCTGAGTTCAAAATGAATATACTGAAATTTGGACAGCTGGGCATAGATAATGTGAGCAATGGCACTATGGTCCAGGCAGTAATGCTGCATCAACTTTGACTTGACCTGTAGTAAGCTGCCTAGTGTGTAATAGCTGCACAGTCTGTGGTGTCTACATGTGCTTAGGAAAAGATTGTTGACTGCTCAGGAGACACAGCCACAATGTCTGTGCAGGCTGTGTAGACCCAGGCAGGGTGTAGCAGCCTGGGAAGTCTGTAGCCCAAAAAGGTCAGTTTGCTGATGACCTCTCATCTCTATGTGACCACTTCTTTTCTTGGTCTTGGGATCTCAATCTATGGCATCTTTGCCAGTTTCTATCTTTGTCTTTGTTCACTGGGTTCATCCAACACTCATGTGTGGTGTGGCCAAACCTTCAGCAATATCTGCATTTGGGTTTACCCTTGTGGTGGCACTCTGAGGTGTTATGATTCATGTGACCACATATGTGACATGGGTTTAGGCTATCAGCCTTGTGCATCCTTTTCTCAGCACTCTTGGTGTGATAAGTAGAGTCTGTCTTCATCTAGTGGCAGCATTCCCATTTGGTATGAATAGAGGAGATTACTTCCTGTGTAGTGAGTTGCATAGTTTTCAAGCTTGAACTGCCAAAGAGGCCAGAGGTGAATGAGTCCCATGACTTGTCAAGCAAGGATAGGAGGATAGCATGGAAATGGGCATCTGGGATCTCATCACCCATCTCATGAAGGTGGTTCTGGAGCTCACATAGTGTGGTGATATGCTGTAATACATATGTCTGTATCTTCATTGGCCTTAATCTTGTAAAGTTCTCACCTAATGGCAGTGATAGATTGTTGACCACAGGTCTTGTGTATGACATGCAAATTCTGCTATAGGGTGGCACTAGTCTCCTCACTCAGGTGGGCATGCATAGTCTGGCTATTAGTGAGATTTGTCATAAGGGTGGTGTACACAATTTTATCCCACTTCTGCCAGTCTTTTAGTTCATCTGGTCTATTTTCAGATGGCCTAGGGTCAAGCCTGGCAATGATGTCATATAGGTCAAGTGCTTGGAGCATGGCTATGATCTTCTTCTTCCATGCCAACCAGTTATTATCTGTCAGCTTCTCCATCTTTTCTATTTTTCCCCCACTGTCTCTCTCCCTCTCAGATGGCCTCTCTCTCCTCTTTCCTTTTGACACAGCCAATGGAGTGTGCAGCATATCTGCAATAGTAGACAAGCTGACTTCAGCAGTGGCTGGATTCATGATAAGTATGGGGTTGTTCATTACTGGTCTTGATGTTGAGGCTGATGAGGCTGTTGCAGTAGGTGGAATTGGGATGGCTGTGTTCAATGGTGGCTGCATGACAGTGGCTGCACATGGTGTCATCAGTACTGTCTCTCCTGCTGGCAGATTTGGGTTCAATGCACTGGGATCTGTCTGGTCTGACATAGCAGGGTCCTGGCCCCCTGTCAGAGTGTAGTCTTCATCAAGGTGGTATGTTTCTTCAGCTCAGAGGTATGAGCTGGGGCTCATAACCTGACAAGAATGGTAGGTGAAAGTAAGGGTGCTAATAGTGCAGTAGGCTGCATGATGGTCAACACTTAGAAGGGTGAACTTAGGTCTTGAGTGGATGTGTGAGGGTGATGAGCAGACTTCTTGTCTCATGCAGTTTTGTATTCTGGTAGCTACCTTCTTATACATCACTAGTATTTGATATCCTTTATGCTGGGGGTGGGTGAGTATCTACACCTGTCCTCATACCCACAATGCACATCATTTCCCATTGTTGGGGACTTATCTTACTTGCACTTAGTGTTTTCCTGGCCCAGTTTCTGAGGGCTCAGGGCTTGGGGAAACCTCATGCCAGGCTGTGAGCCCCAACAAGCCCCATATGAGGGCTCAGCTTGGCCCAAAAGCCAGGGCTTTTGGCCTGGGCCATGGCTTACCAGTGCAAAAAGGATATTTAATACTGAGTAATTCTACATGAGTTGTACTTAGCATGCACAGGGTGAAATCATATATGAAACTGTGGGAGGTGATAGAGGGTGTCAAGGAGAGTTGTGCTAATGAAGAATTAGAAAAACAGCACACCCAGTCCCAAGATATTCCAAATTTCATCCTACAGGGCCTTTCTCCAGAAAAGGGCAATATATTTGGATGTGCTTGGGCAATAGTGACAAAGAATATATAGGCAGGAAGGTCTAGTTGAGTAGAATCATGTTCTAGAAAATCAAGAGGTTCAACACAACCATTTGGGAGAAAATGCAGTATGAGCACAAAGGCAGGGGGAGAGGTGGCATGTCAAGGTACAACCACTAGGTGAAATTCTACAACACCATGAGATGTGGTAGAGGGCATTGAGGGGAGATGGTAGAATGCAGAAATAAGAAAAATGATGCACCCAATGCCAAGTTATGCCAAAATTTGTCATACAGTACCTTCCACCAGAAAATGGGCAATATCTCCAGATGCACTGAGGCAAATATGACAAAAATTATACTGTCAGAAAGGTCTTGTCAAGTAGTCACTAGGTCTGTGATTTACAAGAGATTTGGGGTGATGGTTCATGAGAAAGTGTGTGTATGAGTTCAGAGGTAGGGGGAGAAGGTGGGTTTACCAAGCAAAATAGCCCCAAGCTTGCAGTAGGTTCCAGATGTAAAGTCAAATAGATAGAGACCTGGGGGATGTGACAAAACCTAACAACAGGAAGTTGCAGGTTCACCAACAAGAAACTAGACAAGTAGTAATGATGAGAGAAGAGAGGAATTTCTTGGAAGCAGGTGCTTTACATCAGCAAAACCCTGGGTTTGGTACAGAGGTACAGACCCACAGATGGTACAGATTTTCCACAGACTAAGTACAGACCCCTACAGACCCTACAGACCCCTACAGACTCTACAGACACCACAGACCCACAGACACCACAGATCTAAACTTTGATTTGCCCATATCTCATCCAAAAATAGACATATTGATGAGATAATCATACTGACATGATCATGACATCATACACTACAACTTTAAGGTAAAAATATTCCCATGGTCCTGTGATCATAGGCTACAAGTTTCATTATGACATCATGGCTGTACAATTACTCTGTATGGTAGAATTCTAGATTGGGCTGTGGTAGCTACTAGCAGCAGTCAACTCTGAAGCCTGTGCACAATGCATGGGTGGAGTTTGAATCTGAGTTTGAAATTTGTAGAGGTGCACCACACAACCCACACAGCTGGTGTGACAACCGACAAACAATGTTGTATCTCGGTCACTCCAGGAACTGATAGAGAGCAAGTAGAGAAAGGAGTTTTAGGTGCAAGCACGAAATGAACTCGATTGGAGTATCCTACGACAAGAGAGCCCGGTATTTATACTACTAGAGTTATTTGTACCAGGGAACGTTGTAGAACAAACCAAACAAAGAGGGATAAATGCAATTGGCTACAGCTAAACACGCTGGGTCAATGCGGCAAAAGCTGACTAAGTAAAGTGTCTAGTGGGTGTCTGTGTAACCCTAACCAGAGAGTAACTAAAAAGGAAAACTACGCTAAGAAAAGTCAAAGACCGTTACACTATCCCCTCCTAAGGTTCGACTTCCAGGCGAGACCAAAGGGGTTGACAAATGGTTACCAGGTCAGGTAAAGGGAGAAAAAGGAGTCCAGTAGTATCAACAAGGTGAAGTTTTCTAGGGGCAGAGGGATGTAGTTTATAGAAGTCGTCTATTGCTTCCCGAGCGTTTTTAAGAGCGCTAGCTGGCTCCCAAGTACGATCTTCGTCAGGATAGCCCCTCCAGTGGACTAAAAACTGTAGGCCCCCATGCTTCAAGCGTGAATCTACCACCTTTTCGACCTCGAATTCTATATCTCCTTCATCGGTCACTCGTTGGGGACTGGGTCTAACAACAGGTTGCCCATCAAGGGCGCCAAGATAGGGTTTTACCCGCGAAACATTCACAACTGGGTGAATCCTCATACTGCGGGGTAGTTTTAACTTAACAGCGTTCGGAAGAACCTCGACAACCTCATAAGGTCCAATCCACTTTTCAGTCAACTTTCGACTCTGCTGGTCCTTCAGTGAGAGATGGTTTGTGGCTAGCCAAACCTGAGCACCAACGGAGTACGTAGGAGAAGGGGAACGATGTTTGTCTGCCTGAGTTTTCTGTCGTTGTCTAGCTTTTCCAAGCGAGTCGTGTACTTCCTGGAACACCTGGAACCAGTCTCTAGCAGTCTCCTCTGCTGCTTCTACCTTAGAAGTCGTCGGCTCGATGCCCATTTGTGGTAAATACGAACGAGTAACTTCAAAGGGGCACTTGCCAGTAGAATCAGATTTGGAGTTATTATACACGAACTGTGCCAGAGGCAGCCAATCTTCCCACTTTTCCTGCTGGTGGTTGACATACATCCTTAAATACTGCTGAATTTCGCGGTTCAACCGCTCAGTTTGACTGTCCGTTTGTGGATGGAACGCCGTCGAAAGCTTTTGCTCAACTCCCAACATTTTAAACAACTTGCGAGAGAACTGCGAGGCAAACTGCGGTCCACGATCCGAGATGATAGATAAAGGGAGTCCGTGAGGTTTCCAGACGTGTGATAAATAAAGCCTTGCCATGCTAGCAGCAGTTTCTTCGGCAGTGCAAGGGATAAACTCGGCTTCTTTCGAGAAGTGATCTACTATGACCAGCACATGGGAGTTTCCAAAGGTGGATTTGACGCCTAGATCCATGAAATCAGTAGTGAGATCCTGCCAAGGTCCGCTAGGGATCGGCAACGGTTTGAGTTCTCCAGCCGGCGGCTTGTTACTAGACTTGCTAGTCTGACACGCTTGACAATGTTTTACATACTCTTCGACATCGGGTTTCAAGGTAGGCCAGGTGAACCAGCATGTGACCAACTCCTGAGTTCCTTTAATTCCACGATGACTTGCTAGGGGTGAATCATGAAGAGCAGCAAGAACCTTGTTACGAAGTCCTTCAGGTACAAAGACCTTATCTCCATTATATAAAAGTCCATTCTTCAGGGTGAGCTCACTAGCATCTACCCCAACCGAAGCACGACGGAGATCTTCCTCCAGAGAAGATTCCAAACGGACCGAACGAAGCTGTTCGGGTTTGATAAATAACGATTCTTCTGTTTTTGCATTTTCTTTATTTTCTACTAAGTCCTCGCGACGAGAGAGAGCGTCCGGTCGTCCCATAGAAACACCAGGTTTGTGGACGATAACACAACTAAAACAGCTAAAATACTGCGCCCACCGTGCCTGACGGGGTTGAAGCTTCTGAGATGTCATGAACCACTTTAGGTTATGGTGGTCCATCCAGATCTCAAACTGGTATGGGGTCGCTTCCAAATAATGACGCCACTGCTCCAATGCGTGGATGATGGCTAGCATCTCTTTGTCATGAGCTGTATAATTTAATTCTGCTCCAGAGAGGGAGTGACTCGAATAAGCAACCAGTCTCCAGAGGCCATCTTCACATTCTACTGACAACACGGCTCCGGTCGCATAATCCGAAGCATCGGTCTCCAAGTGGAACCTCCGATCCTGATCGGGGAACATAAGAATAGGGGCCGTGGTGAAAGCTTCTTTAAGCGTTTCAAATGCTAACTGGCACTTGTCAGTCCACTGGAACGGAACGTCCTTTTTCGTGAGATCATTAAGGGGATGTGCCACTTGGGCAAAGTCCTTGATAAAGCGTTGGTAAAAGTTCGCAAGGCCGAGGAAGCCGTGAACTCCGCGAACGGTAGTAGGAACAGGCCAATTCTGCACAGCAGCAATTTTGGCGGGATCCATCTTAACTCCATTAATGCCAATGATCATCCCAAGGAAGTCAACTTCCTGTCTCTTGAATAAGCATTTCTCCGGTTTGACAAACAGGTCATTCTCTTTTAACCTCCTAAGCACCTCTAGCACGATCCTGTCATGCTCCTTTTCATTGTCCGTTTTCATAAATATCATTAAGTCGTCGATGTACACTACTACGGCATCCTCCATGTCACCGAAGATGTCGTTCATCATGTTCTGGAACATGGCAGGGGAATTGCAGAGTCCGAAAAACATAACCAGCGGCTCAAAAGCACCACGGTGACAGACGAAAGTGGCTTTCCACTCGTCACCTTCCTTGATGCGAACGTTATTGTATCCCCACCTAAGGTCCATTTTGGTAAATAATTTACAACCCTTCAGCTTGTCAACAAGCTGCGAGATAAGCGGGAGCGGGTACGAGTTCTTGACTGTATGCTCGTTTAAATAGCGGTAATCCTGTACCATACGCTTCTTTCCATCCTTTTTTGGGACAAAGAACACAGGAGACGTCTGCGGAGACTTGCTCGGCCGAATGTAACCCTTCTTGAGCTGTCCATCAACAAAGCTACTAACTTTGGATTGCTCATCGGGAGATAGAGGGATCAACCTTCCTTTCTTGGGTACAAACGAATCCTTTAGTTCTATAGCATGGTCCCATGGTTTCCTAAGCGGCATGCGTTCGGATTCCTGGACGGAAAAGACAGATAGATAGTTGTGATATTCCTTCGGAACAAGTTCCTCAGGGGTTTTGTCGGTTTTCTTAGCCTCCTCCTGCTTAGTGGAAGCAATGGTATCGAGAAAAGTGTCTTGCGCTATGGCTTCAATCCTTTCTACACGTCTTACAAAGGCTGGCTTAGGCGCTAACTTCTTGCACGAGTAAGGGCATCTCCTCATCGAGACTTCACTGGTTTTCCAATTGACATCAGGGTTGTGGGTGGCAAGCCACGTGTGACCCAATATCATGTCATGAGATCCCAGATCTGTGATGTCGGCTACTAGCTCTTCGAAGTGATTTCCATACTGAACCCGGAGTGGGACCTGATGCGCAATCCTTCCAGCAGAATTGCGAGATCCATCGACGTTAAATACGTCCACTGCCCTAGGCAAAGCGAGCTTTGGGAGTTTTCTTTGTTCAACAAATTTAGAGTCCAAGAAGATGCCAGTGGTGCCAGAGTCCAAAAGAGCCTGCACAGCGTGTGCATCTCCTTTATGAGATCTGATAACTACAGGAACCGAAACATGGTCCTTCAAGTTAAGCGAACGAATTTGGGGTTTCAGCAGTACTGTCGCCTCATCATTGCTTTCCTTTCCAGTAACTACCATATGAGAAGAAGAAACATTTTTTGGGTTTTTATAGGCAGAGGAATTAAGTGAACCACGTTTAACGTCCTGTTCCGAGCCCAACTGGGTCTCCACTGCAGACGGTACATCAGAGTCCGTGTCTAAGTCCATACTATCTACAGACAAAGGAGAGAACTTATTTATGGAAACAAAGTCTGAAAAAGAAACTCTTTTTTGTGTTTTACTTTTTTCTATTTTTCTATTTTTATTTTTTAAAGAAGAGGGGCGAGACAAAGAAGAAAAACGTTCAGTACTATTAGAGCTTACAGGACCCGATTTCACTGTAGCTCCGACTCTTTTAACTGTCCAATATGAGCGACGATCTGTTCGAAGCTCATCCCCTCCATTGCTTTAAGGCAGGGGTCAGCGCCTTCAGAACGGACCTGCCATCCTTTGCCTTTGTTTTGCCCATTCGGGCACTGTGGTCTTATGTGACTGGTCTGGCCACAGCCGTAGCACTTGTAGGTTGAGAAGTCTTTTCTTGTGGGACCTCTTGACCCGCTTGCAGCGCCAATGTCCATGGGCATGCCGCTGCCCGAAGTTGTACCAGCCGAAGGCCGGTTGTAGTTTTGAGTCCAGCGACTGCCAGACTGAGACGTTTGGAGTTTAACGGCCTCCATAGCCGCACCCATTGCTTGGACCTCGGGCTCAAAGTCCTTCCATGTATCTTTCCTCCTGCCCTGTATATAAATTTGTTGGAGAATTTCAGGGCGCATTGCCCACTCCAACATCCAAATTGTGTAGTCATCGGATACCCCAGATGCGGTCCTTAATGCATTGAATTTTGCCAAGAACTCCTCTGTTCTGGCATTTCCTTGTCGAATGTTGGCCAATTGCCTTTTGGCCCAGTCCGCGTTATGTAGAGGGCAGAACCTCGTTTCCACTTCAGCTGCAACCTCAGCATGAGTCGGCCACCTTTGTGCTGTGAGGCAAGTATCGATTTGGGCCCTCGCATAAGCCCCTGCTATTGGTCCAGTCATTCGAGACCAGACCACCAGCGCATCCTCTCGGTGGGTTTTGAATTCAGCGACGGCCACGAAGGCCCACATCTTTGACCACCATTCTTCAAACTTCGAAATAGAGCCATCGAACTGGCCCAGATCTGCTATTCCCCATTTCGTGGGGTCTACGGAAGTGTTTGCTGTGGCAGGCCTATTCTGCTGCTGGGCAGCGACCTGCTGGCTGACCATAATCAAAAGCTGCTGCATAAACTGCAGCATGTCTTCCATCAAGTTGTGGGGGTCCATTGCCAGCAACTAAGATGGGGCGGCGGCGAGGAGGGTGAATAGTATGTCTGTTCCGTAAATTGTATGGAACGTTCAAGACGAAACCTTGGAGGTTTGGATCTACCTCTTCGGGAGAAGGGATTCGCGGGGCGGGGGATTCTTGTTTGATATAAGGCGAGATTCGTAAAATTACAGGAGACGCCAACTCCTCTTTCTTGACTTTAGGAATTTTGAAACCTTCGACAATTTTCCCTGGCCTCCGTGCCGGTACTCTGTCGTCAACTAACGCAGGGGTATTGTAGTGTTACTAGAGATACGGTAGTACGCTTTCTACCTCCCAAGTGTCGGGGCACTACTTTACGCTATGTGCTTCCACCCCCTAATGTGGGTTGCACCTTCACACTACCCTTGATGGATAGCGGGACTACTGACTACGGTTCTTCTTCAACACAACCTCCAGCCGAAAGGAGGACGAGACTAAAGGCGTCGTCTCGTGAAGAAAAGAAAAGAAGAACGGGAAGCTCCTTGACCCTGGAGTCTGGGTATGGTTTCCCTATATGCCTGGGAGCTAGCGGAGTGAGGGAGAGTTGATAATTGAGTTCAAGTGTGACAACCGACAAACAATGTTGTATCTCGGTCACTCCAGGAACTGATAGAGAGCAAGTAGAGAAAGGAGTTTTAGGTGCAAGCATGAAATGAACTCGATTGGAGTATCCTACGACAAGAGAGCCCGGTATTTATACTACTAGAGTTATTTGTACCAGGGAACGTTGTAGAACAAACCAAACAAAGAGGGATAAACGTGATTGGCTACAGCTAAACATGCTGGGTCAATGCGGCAAAAGCTGACTAAGTAAAGTGTCTAGTGGGCGTCTGTGTAACCCTAACCAGAGAGTAACTAAAAAGGAAAACTACACTAAGAAAAGTCAAAGACCGTTACAGCTGGCTTCAAAAGTTGCTGAGGTAAGCAGAAAAGGATATTTAAACCCAGCTCACTCTGACACTGCAACTCTTACCACCACCATCCCTCCTCCTCATTGTCATCTTCATCATTGTCCCTCCCTCACCACCCTCCTTTGCTACCACCACCCTTATGGTGAGTACCCTCTCCCTACTAATAGTAATAAGTGACCACTTAGTATAGATAGATATGTATATCCCTGTACCTTGACATGTAATTTATGTAGGTAGCTTATGATAATATGATTCAATTATTGGTCAACTACAACATGTGTGAGTGGTTAGAATCTGTAGTACTGAAACAATCTGGGGTAGGTCTGTACAGATCTGTACAGGGGGGGACCTGTCTGTGGGTCTGTGGTCTGTACAGACCCATATAGAGGGGGGTGGTTTTGCTGATGTAGGATGTCAACACCCAAATGAACTAGCTTAGAGAAAGCTAGTCAGGGTGATTCAGAGAAGTATATATACTATGGTACATGAGGCCTCCTTGAGGCATAATGCAAGGCAATGGTGAGGCATGACATCACTGTGGAGCAGAGTGATCCAGAAGGTAAACATATGTTGACCATGAGGTCAGAGTCCAGAAGAGTCTGGGAAAGGAAGATTAGACAAGAGGAGATAAGATAAAAGATTAGATAAGAAGAAAAATAAAAGAAACATATCATAACACCATCCCCTCCTTAGGGGTCAACTTCCAGGTGACTGAAAACAGGGAGAGAGGTGAGGTTTTTGAAAGGGCAGAAGAGGGAGGCAAAATGGTCAGTGGACAGTCCACAAAGCTTGTGAGGAGCAGAGGGACAAGAGTGGCAGAAGTCTTGAACAACATCAGGGGAACCCTTCAAGTTTGCCTCAGGTTCCCAAGTGCAATTGATGTCCTGGTAACCATGCCAGTGAACCAAATACTCAAGTCTCCCCTTTTTGAGGTGAGAATCAACAATGAACTCAACCTCAAACTCTTCATCATGATCCTCCATGCCAACCACCAGTCTGGGGTGTACAACCTTCTGTCCCTCCAGGGGCCCACAATATGGCTTGACATGGGAAACATTGACAACAGGATGGATTCAGAGGGTCTGTGGCAGTCACAGCTCCACTGCATTCAGCTTGACCACTGTCATGCACCAAAGGTGTTTGGTGACATGAGCATGGAGTCTAGATGAATAGAGGAGACTGAAGAACATAGCCCTGATGTGAAAAATGACCGGCACATGTGGCAGTCATCCTTTGCACAAGAACAAATGCTAGGGAAGAAACTGTTCAAGTGCCAGTCAAACCTTTTTAGTGCTCATGTATGGCATTCCAGTTTTTCAAATATCTTGGTCATTTCTACAGATATCAACATCATTCCCATGCCCACTGATATCCATTGATCATGCCACCCTTCCTTCCAAATTTGGTAATAATCCTTGCCCTCCATGATTTTCTACAGCATTTCTGCCAACAGACACTCATTTTGCTAAATCCCATCACAATGGCTGCCTCATTGATGATCTCTTCACTTGCATCCTGTGCTAGGGAGCATAACTACTTATACCTCCCAGGAGTTCCCACCAGCTTCTGCCCTGATGCATCCTGGTTCATCCCTTCCTCATCCACTCCCTCCCAACCCATCTCTTTGGGACAGTGCATTCTCCTTGTCAGTATGACATCCAGGAAGATGTTCTTTGGTCATCTTGAGTCTGTTGTCAGACTTGAAAGGTCTTACAGTGAGGAACCAAACTGTTGCAATGTTTTGCCCTTTTGCAGTGTGTGAGGTGTACTGCAAGCAGATTGAAGAATCATGCCAAGTGTTGCTGGAGACAAAGATAGTACATGCCCTTGGCTACAATATTGCCCACTTGGTCATGTGATTTCATCCAGTGGCTGGAAAGATATAGGCATTACAACACAGCAATGTCATTGCAATGGTTTTGCACCTTTTGAAAAGTTCATTAAAATTCAAATGTAGTGAGCCTTATTTGGCTATACAAACAAATATAAACATGTAAACAATATCTCTGAGTTTGAATTAGTTCACACACCTCTTTGTTTCCACCACCATCATCATGAGATCACTCTCTGTTACCCGATGTAAACTTTGTTAGTGAGTGTGGGAGGAGATCTAAGAAGTCTCCAGTTGGAATGCAGGTCCTCAGTTCAACCCAAGGGGACTTGAGTTGCCTGGTGGGGAGTCAAAGAGTAAGGGGAAAACTGTGAAAACATGCCCTAAAGGTCCAAAGAAGAGTTGAGATAATGTCTACTGAGTTTCTGGAAAGGGGAAACTAATATTCTGAGCCCTCGGTCTCAGAATTCTGTCTTTTTGTCTGGGGTTACTCATCTGTTATTCTTGTAGGTATGTACACTGTACTCTAAGTGCATGCACGGGCTTACATAAGCCACAGCACATGCACATACAGCTTCAAAATACCAAGTAAAAGGAAAAACAAGAGAATAGGAAAGAAAACCTAAGTAAAAACAATGAAATAAAATAAAATACCTAGTAGGGAGTAATCCCTCCCTACACCAAAAGTCTACCATCCTCTCTATGCTTGATGCAGGACACTCTGCCCACTCTATTTCTTCCACCACTGGCATTAATGTGTCCACCATCTCTAGGCTTCATTCCAAAGAGCATTCTGAGCTTCAGAAGTCCATTGGAGGTTGTCCTACCAATGTTCACTATGCTACCCATCTCATCTCATCTGGCCAGGCTGAAAATGCTGTCCAAGCCACCAAAGCTCTTGGCAACATTGTCAACCAGCCTATTACTCCTACATACCACTGTGTGCTGGCACTTGAAAAAGATTGGGATGAAGGCTGTAGTCAAGTCCAAATGTCCTCTTCTGTCATGCAAACACAGGGTTATATGGTCTGATGAGACCAAAATTAATTGCCTTGGGTCAGATGGGTGCAAATGGGTGTGGAAAAAGGCAGGTGAGGGGCTTACATCAGCAAAACCCTGGGTTTGGTACAGAGGCACAGACCCACAGATGGTACAGATTTTCCACAGACCAAGTACAGACCCTACAGACCCTACAGACACCACAGACCTACAGACACCACAGACCTACAGACACCACAGATGTAAACTTTGATTTGCCCATATCTCATCCAAAAATAAACATATTGATGAGATAATCATACTGACATGATCATGACATCATCTGCAAACTGGATGAATTACAGCATCTGCTTCCTACAGTCTTTGTATTGTTTAAGTGCTTGGCAAGTGCTGTTATGGCATGTCATTGCCAACATGTGTCCAATACAGTCAGTAATGGCTTGGGTAGGTTTGCAGATGATCATACACTACAACTTTCATTATGACATCATAACTGTACAGCCACTTTTTTATTTTTGCAAACCAGGACTCCACAAGAACTTCATGAATATCTCACCCAAAAAAGGAGATATCACTAAGGTAAAAATATTCCCATGGTCCTGTGATCATAGGCTACAACTTTCATTTTTTGTGGAGTTCAAATCTGAGTTTGAAATTTGTAGAGGTGCACCACACAACCCACATAGCTGGCTTCAAAAGTTGCTGAGGTAAGCAGAAATGGATATTTAAACCCAGCTCACTCCCACACCACATCTCTTTCCACTACCACCACCATCCCTCTTCCTCACCATCATCTTCATTGTCATCCCTCCCTCACCACCCTCCTTTCCTACCACCACCCTTATGGTGGGTACCCTCTCCCTACTAATAGTAATAAGTGACCACTTAGTATACATAGATATGTATATCCTTGTACCTTGACATGTAATTTAGGTAGCTTATGATAATATGATTCTATTGGTCAACTACAACATATGTGAGTGGTGAGAATCTGTAGTACTGAAACAATCTGGGGTAGGTCTGTACAGATATGGATATGTGTACAGACCCATATAGAGGGGGTTTTGCTGATGTAGTGACAGGCTGGTCCAAGGGACAGTCAAATTTGGAGGAGGTTCTGTGATGATATGGGGCTGTATGACCTGGGAGGGGGTTGGCTATGCTGCCAAGATTGATGGTAGGATGGATGGAGATCTTTACCTTCAAATTTTGAAGGATGAACTGCTGAATACTTTGCAGTTTCTGTCATGCTCTGTTTTTCACTTTCACCACATGCAACTCAGTCCCAACTGCCACTGCCTTTCCACCTACACATGTTTCACTTTCCATGTCCTTGCAACACCTCGCCACACCCCTGTCTGCACTTGTGACAAGCACATGGACTCTGCCATACACAGCACATCTCTGTTTGTCTTTGTTTCTTTTCCTGCTGTATATCACCAGATCCTTGATCAGATCTGTGCTGACTTTTACTTACCTTCTGTGACTTCGGAATCATGTGACTTACATGTTGTGATGCAATGCATCTGTGAGGTAACCCCTGACTGCACCTCGAGTTGCCTCGAGTCATGCTGAATCTTGACATGTCCTGTCATCCTGTGTTTATATGGTACTTTCTCTTTATTTCCCTTACTATACATAGGCACTAGTACATTACTAATCTGGTCCTCCCTGGGGTATATAAACCCCAAGAGAGCAATGGGATTCCTTGTGCTTTTGCTACCAAGCAACCTGCCTAGCTAGTTGGCCCTGTGCCTATAAATCTCTAGCTTCTCCCTACTTGACTTGATTGTTGCTCTACTGTGGTCCATCCCAGCATGACTTATCTCTCAACATCATCAGGCTCATTGTCAAGAAGCCTAATCCTCTTCTATTGGTTTAACCCTATTGAAAGATAGGCAGCACACATTGGTTGTTCCCTTGAACAAGGAACTGTGATCAATGCCATGTGACAAAAGCAAAAGTACCCTCACATCACATATCTGCGAGTGTGGTGTATCATCATTCCCCCAACAATATAAAACTACAATCACTTGTCCAAGTATTGTTCCTGCAACAATCCCCTCACCCAACACAAGCCATAGTAGTACCCACATCACTATGCCAATCCCATCATTTCCTGTCTGTGCAAGCATCAGCTGCTGGAGCGTAGAACAGAGGAAGACTGAGGTGATGCACATGATGTGCTAAGGACCTTGCAGAGATCCCCTGTTAGAAGCTTGCAACAGCTCTCAACTTCAAGGATACAATGACACCAGGGAGGACCTAGTATAAAGAAATCAAGGTGTCTTCTGATGCAGGATCTTCAAAGTTTCAACCCTCAAGACCTAGGCCTGTGGTTCCTGAATGGAAGTCTCAAACTAAAACCCCTGAAAAACTAGAGTGAACTCCTTTGCAAAGGTTTCAACTGTATCCCCAAAGTCCAGTCAAGCCTGAACAAGTAGAAGGGACCCAAACCTTCAAAAAGTCAGAAGGCAGTGAAGTAGGCTCCAGTCAGCCACAGACTTCCGCAACAGTAACAAGACTACCTGAATCCTTTCATCAAATCTGAGAACCCCTACCCCTAGCTGGTGCAAGAGTCGATGAAGAAGAAACAACACACACAGCAAAAGAGACTTCTTCATCAGACCTTGACCTCGAAATGACTGGATTAGGAGAACAAGAACAAGTCACTGATCTCACAGCAAAATTCCAAACTTTCACTCAAATGACCAACCCCTTTTCCAGCAAAACTGTCAGAGATGTCAAGGCCCTTGTATGGTGGTATGAAAGTCTCACTAGACATGAGGGACTACAGTTCCCTGCCTACACTATCCCAAGGACATCCTCCTATGCCAAAGAAAAACAACCCAAAGGTTGTTTCCATGACACAAAAGAACTGAATCTCAGAACACCTCTGCAGTTCAATGGTGTCAACAGAAAGTTTGACTCCTGGATTTCTTCTGTCAACAACTACCTCAATCTCAATTGACACATCTACCACACAGATGAATGAAAAATAGGATTTGCCCTGTCCTTCATGAATCATGGAGCAGCCCTCCACTTTGCTGAAAACTATCTCAAAGACTGCACAACTGCAGGTGGCAATGTCTACATCCTTGATTCCTGGGGAACCTTCCTCATGAAGCTTGGGTGTATCTTCCAGGATGGAGACACAGAAGCAATGGCCTTCCTACAAATGGCTGAAATCAAACAAGGAGACAAACTGCTTAGTGAGTATATTGGCAAGTTCCTGGATCTTCTCACAAGAGCTGGAGTTTCAAGAGATGATTGACAAGCTGCTGTCTACTTTGGAAAAGGACTCAACAACAACACTACTGAATGGGTCCTCTGCTCACACACCATTCCAAAGACAGTCCAGGACGGGATTGATGCAGTAGTCAAAGCTCAAACCTCCAAGGCATCCCTTGGAGTCTATAATGAAAAACTCACAGCAGAAGATCGAAAGGTTCTCCACATGTACCAAGGGCAATCAAAAGAAGACACATGACCCTTACACAATGGAAGTTGATTGCCAGAAGCCAAAACCCTATCAACCACCCCAAAAGAGGAAACCATTCTGCTTCCAGGAGGTCAAGAAAGAGTTTACTTGCAAATGCTTCAACTGTGGAGAAAAGGGTCATCAAATCAGAAATTGCTGCACACTGAAACAAGTGAAGAGCAAGCCCTTCCAAGAAGTCAAGTCTCATTACACTCAAGAAGAGCTCAGGGAGCTCAGAAAGGCCTTCACATCCCATCAAGAGGATTTTTAGGCCCCTCTCTCTGAACAACTGCAATGGAGGAGAGGTGTACATTTAGATCAGTATCAGCCCCAGATATGTGTTCCCTTGCTGCCTTTGTAGACTATCCATCAGTCCCAGCAATTCACGGTTCACTATATCTGGTGGAGTGATCTGATCATGCAGTGAGCACTGCTGTCAACAGTGGTGCTGAATGCAATGCTATTAGCAAAGAAACCATCTTCAAACATGGTCTCAAAACTCAAAAAATCTCGGACCCATGGACCACCAGAAGCTTCGAAGGAATGACAAAACAAGTAATTGACACTGTTGTGCTCTTCACTGGAAGAATACACAGTTGAACCTTCAAACTTCATGCCTATGTCATGGATCTCCGAAATGAATGAGTTCTCCTCAGAATGCCATGGCTTCAACAAGCCCAACCCATTATCAACTGGTCGAAAAGAAAAATCTTTGGCTGGGGAACCCCTGAAGTTGCTGTTTCAATAAACTGAACATCAATATCAATGCAACTCAAGGCAAATCAAAAAAATGACGACATTACTCTCCCTGTGGAGTATTCCTGTTTTCAAGAAGTGTTTTCTGAAAATTGCCCTCTTCCCCAACACCAACCTGGTTATGACCATACAATAAAGTTAAACCCAGACAAGGATCTAAAGACTTTCAAACTGGCCAAAATATATCCCCTTTCCCATGACAAGATGAATCTCCTCAATGAGTTCATCAAAGAAAATCTTGACACTGGAAAAATAGAAAAGGTCCAGAACAGTGATGTTCTGTGGGTCCCACTGGCCCCAGTCTTTTTCATTGGCAAGAAGGATGGGAAGAAGCAATTAATTCAAGACTATTGTCAACTTAATTCCTTCGCCATTCCCAATTGCTACCCCCTCCCTCTTGTTAAACCAATCCTCGATGAACTGGTTGAATCAAAATACTTCACCAAGTTTGATGTCCACTGGGGTTTCACAAATATCCAAGTGGAGAAAGAAGAGGACAAACTCCTAGGGTCTTTTCTGACCCCTAGAGGAGTATATAAGCCATTCATCATGTTCTTCAGTCAAAATAATGCCCCTCCAACATTCCAATGGTACATGGATGGCAAGTTCGGACATCTTTGAACCAACAAGAAAGCTGTCATCTGTCTCAATGACATGACCATCCATGCTAAAATGAAACTGGAGTTGAAAAAGAATATAACTGAGTTTTTGGAGATAGCAAAAAAGGAGAACCTTTGACTCAAACTATCAAAGTGTGTCTTTGAAGCTGAAGAAATTGAATTCCTTGGATACACAATCAAACACAGTCAATACAAAACCTCCCCATTGAAGGTTCAAGCTGTAAAGGATTGTCAAGTTCAGTCCTACTCCGACGATCTCTGACGCTCACAGAGGCCAGGGGACGTGTCCGGAGGTTGGCTGACATTGGCTGACGACTGGCCAACGCGTACCAATGAGGAGTGATGATGGCTGAAGGGTGGCCAACAGTCGCAACAGAAGTTCGGGAGAGGGCATCGGGTTCAGCTTGTGTGCTGCCCCCTTGTACGAGCCCAGCCCTCAGATTTCAGATATAGAAAAGAGCTGGTAATAAGCCAACAATGGAGGAGGAGGCCGGTCGAAGACTGCAGAGGAGGGAACTAAGTTGATATTCATACTGAAGAGACACCGCTGAATGTGGCGGGCTTATATACAGTAGGCGCTAAAAAGTCAGAATAAGAAAAGCTGAGGATGGATGAGTGATCTGAGAGGAGGAGAGATCTTCCAAAGGGGCTTCTAAAGCCTGGGGGAGAGATGCTGTCTGGGGAACGTCTGATGCTGTCTGAGACTGTCTAGACACAGAAAAAGGCCACACTCAGCCTTCTTGAACTCGAACTCTTAACTCGTAACTCGGTACTTCGTTGTTATTTTTCTTGTAAGTAGGTACAGTAAAGTGTAGGTGCGCGAGTGGCTTATATAAGCCACATCACGTGTCTAAACTCAAAACACTAAGTAAATATCTAAGGCAAATGAAGTGAAACAAAAGGAAAGTAAAAACAATAAAATAAAACAAATCTCCTAGTAGGGAGAATACTCTCCCTACATCCGAGGGTCGCTTGAGAATTCAACTGTCCTCAGTTGCGAACTGACAGTACGAGCTCGAAGGTGCCAACAGGCAGAGGTAGCGGACAGGCTCGCCGAAGGACCATAGCTGCGCAAAAACTCATGAAACTCGAGGTGATGGCGAAGGGGAGTGTGGGGAAGATGTAGGAAAAGGAACTGAACGAATGTGCGCATTTGATCCCGAGATATTGGTGAAATTGTCGAAATGCGCCCTCCGCCACAAAACTCGGAATATCTCCGCACCCGGTGTGACAGTCATGACCTAACCTACATCACCTGAAAGCCTTCTTCGAGTAGTACCACGTCCCTGAAAAGCGAGAGGATCGGCCGTGAGATGAAGGAGATACGGCGTATGCGATGGTGCAGCACAGCAGGGGGATGGGGAGAGGGGAAGCGCTGAATGATAACCGCTAGCGCAATCGATACGAAGCCGCGGAGGATGGTAAAGGAGAATGGAGAGAACACGAGAAAAAAACAACTGAGTGACTCCGCGCACCCGGCCCCGAGATATTGGCAAAACCGGCCTGGGACACCTCGACCCACAAGAATCTGGATTTCGCGACAACGGCTGCACCTACCCGGACAAAAAGTAGACCATTCGAAAGCGCTGGTCGAGTAGTACTATATCCCATAAAAGCGAAAGGCTCGGCGGAGAACTGAGGGAGATACGGGGTGCACAAGTTGTGGGGCAGCATGAGGGGCGGGAAGAGGAGGCCGCGGCATAACAACCACTGGGGCAATCGATACAAAATCGCGGGTGGTGATAGAGGATACCTAGGACGAGATGGAGAAAAAGGGATCAGACCGATTGGCCCATCCGGTCCCGAGATATCCGCCAAGCCGTCTCCTACATCTCTGTACACGAGAAATACTCATATCTCCACAACCAATGAGCGCGTCCCCATGAAAAAGGTATCACCGGGTAGCTGCACGCAAGTGGAACTATCATGCGAAAAGGCGAGAGGCTCGACGCGAAAATGAGTGAGATACGCGATCCTGACCTCATCACCCTGCTCAGACACAAAAATCCAAATAACTCCACAACGGCGAATGCGCGCACTACGTCTCGAATATCGTCTGGTAGATGTCGTCTAGGGAATCCACATCTGAAAGAAGCGAACGATTCGGCACGGAATTACATGAGTTACTGCCTAAGCGAGGTAGAGGCTAGGAGGGCGGCATTGCGTCGGCGAGGAACTGCTAGGCGGAATTCTACGAGACTTCGGGAGGTGATAGAGAGGCACCTGGAGAGTTGGGAGAACGAGGGAACACGGGAAACCGCGCACCCAATCCTGAGATATTCGCAAAACGGTGTGATCCTGCCTGCCTGCCTAAGAACCGTGGTATCTTCGGATGCGCTGGGGCCACTGCAACGAAAAGTATACCATTCGAAAGGTATCGCCGAGTAGGACTTGAATCCCAGTTTGCGAGAGGGACGGACGAGCGGTTGTCGGGATATCGAGTTGGCGAGGCGGGGGATGACAGAGGCATGCAGCTGCCTAATACTCATCAAGGGGAAACTTGAAGAACAATATATTCATATAAAAAAGAATAAAGGGCAGCAATAAAAGTTCCAATGGGCTACAGCGGCCCCCTGTCTACTCAGTACAGCCTGCGCGAAGGCTGAGGTGTGCGGCTGCAGCTGCACGACCTTCTCGAGTGGGCTGATGCGTGACTACTACGAGATGACCGTATACTGGAGATTCTGGAGGCCAAAAACATGTCCACTGGCCGGACCGGAGTGGGTTCATCCCTCGAGATTTCTGGTAAGTGCGAGTATGCAAGTCACGGCGTGGGTGGTGGTGAGCGGCCGTGCCAGTGGTTGCGGGAATCGCGGGAATCGCGGCTGCGGGGCCCACTCGAATACGAGTACAAACGCAGGTCGTCGAGGTCACGAGAGCGAGCGCGGGAGCAGGGTCGACTCGAATATGAGTACGAACGTGGGTCGTCGAGGTCGCGAGAGCGAGCGCGGGAGCGGGAGGGAGGTCGACCGCGAGAGTGTCCTGTAGGTAGAACACGAGGGGGTGAATGAGGGCGGCACAACGAGGCGTCGCTCGAGCTCGAGGACGCACTAGGTGTTCGAATGGGGACCTCATGTTGCACCGGCACTGAGCGACGACTCGGCCTTTCCGCTGAGAGTGGTGCACACAATGGTTGTGCCGAGGGGATATCAGGGTGCACAGACAAGTGGGGCTGAGACAAACCTAGTGAAACCCTTTGGGTCTGCAGCATCTGGCTACCCACATCCTCCAATGGTAGCCGGCCTGAACTCGAAGGAGGAATCCGAATGTTCTTAGACCAGTTTCCTAGATCCCAGCAATCCAGACGGTCCTTGAGAGTGCGCCCAGGTACTTCTCGCGGTATCTCTTGTCCCGTAGGTAGTACGATGCGACCTTTCACTAATAGACATTTTCCCGCGGCCAAATACTCCTTGCACGAACCACAGTTCGCTCAAATATGGCCATTCCGGCCACAGAAAAAGCAAAACGAATATGCGCGGTGGGGTGAGCAACTCGCGGAATCGGTATGTGGCTGTGCACGCGAGGTACTGGCCTCTCGAAGGCCTCCACAGGCTCGAAGGAGTGATTTAGCCACATTTGCAACTCGGATTATATTTTCAAGAAAGCCTCGAAGGTCTTCTAAGGAGTACTGAGGGGGGTTCGAAGCTTCGGAAGGTCCAGAACATGGGGAACTCGGGCCGTGCATGGTGTCACGAGGGAACTCGATTGAAGGATAATGATATATAACTGAGAATACTGGGGGAAAATGTGACTCGAAGCTGCAAAAATATGAAAGGGAGGCACAGGAGTGAAACCGAGGTGGGAAACCGCAGGAACACGACTGAGGCCAAGGACACGAGACCTAAAAACACGAAAACGAGACTGAATAAGATGAGAAAAATGTCACCAGGCTAAGACAGAAGCCCCTTGCGGTGGGCTCCAGATGAAGAGAATAATAACGAAAGCCCAAGGGGTGGGCTAAGAGTAGTGGTGATAATGCGAGTCTTGATACGTCCCTAAAAGAGGTTCTCGAAACCTCGACAGCACAGATACTACTCAAATGCTTGAAAAGAAGACTTGCCTAAATCTTTGGACACTGAAAAACAGTAGAAAAGGAATATATGCAGCAGAGAAAGCAACTGAGGAGCTCCAGCCCCAGACTCGGGCTCTGGCTCTACAAACTCGTATCCTCCTGCCTTTTTTTTATTGACTGCCACATGTGTCTGAACTCGACACGCGTGCTTAGTCAGCTCCTCGCCTGCCACACCTCTAAGTCCAAACCAACTCCCCTATTCACTCCTTTCAGCCCTCGAAACCTCCCTGACCTCCTACCTCATCCTAACCTCTCCTCCCTTCTCAATTCTCCTAGTAGGGGCATCACCACACCTACAGTGCGCCATCGAGGTGGTCCAGTATCGGAACAACGGAACTAACATATGGAGTACAGTAAAATTTCAAGGGGCAGAAATGTCAGAAAACTTCAGTTGGAGTACAAGTGCAGACAGTGGGGGTGAGGGACGGGATAAGGAGAAAGTATCTAAAAGGAATAGTACAGAATGGAGTAGCTTCGGAGCACTCACCGACAGCCAATCAGGTGATAGGCCGAAAGCCTAAAGAAGAAGTGGCCCTGCGCCGTCCCACATGGTGTGGCAGCTGTGCCATACCTGGACTGGACCGTCGACCCAAAAGGGAGGTGACCCCTAAGTCAAGGGAGGATGTCACCTGACAGAGAGACATTAGTCATGTGGTAGTGCTGACAGAGTCCGACAGGGTCCAACAGAGAACGGGGCAGGAACACGCCATATGAGTGCTAGAGTGAGTGGATGGGGGCGGAGCGGAGCGGACAAGGGCCGGATGGCCGGTGGTGGTGTGGGTCGGGTTAGAACAGGAGCACAGTCATGACAAGGATTGGAAAACCCTGAGCAATGTACATGACATCTGACAATTTATTGGATTCTGCAATTTCCATTGCCAGTTTATTCCCTCCTTCACCTCAATCTCCAAACCACTCCACAAGTTGATGAAGAAAGATGTGCCTTGGAAGTGGAAAGAAGAACAAGAGCTCACTTTCCAGAAGCTAAAGCTTCTGATGTGCCAAGCCCCTGTCCTTTGTCTCCCTGACCTTGACAAGCCATTTGAGGTGTATACCAATGCTTCAAAGTTGGGAACTGGAGCCATGCTATGCCAAAAGTTTGAAGACAATGAGCTGCACCCGATTGCTTATCTCTCACAATCACTGCAAGGTGCTGAACAAGATTGCCAAGTCTACAACCTGGAAATGCTCACCATCATTTGCACACTCAAGGCATGGAAGCACTACCTACTCAGTCCCCCTGAAGTAACCATCATCCACACCAACCATGAGAACCTCACCTATTATCACAAACCCCAAAACCTTACTGGCTGACAGGCCCAATGGCTTGTGACAATACAGGGCTTCCTGTTGATGTTCAAACACAATCCTGGTCGCCAAATGATAGTCCCCGACACACTGTCTTGTAACCCTCTGTTCACTGCCACTTCCCTACCAGAAACCATGGTACTCCCACTGTCAATTTGGCTCAGAGGGGGGGTGAAGCCTGACAAAAGTGAACAAATCCCTGTCAAAACTGTCTCAAAGCCAGCTCATGACCCACACAAACATCAGGAATCAACAGTGAAAGTGCCAAAGGTTCAACAAATGGTCACAAAAGAAAGAGGCTTGTTGCAAGTCTCACAAGAAACATACAATGTAATCAAGACTACACCAAAAGAAGACAAGTCTTTCATCATCACCCCTGATGACAATGTAACTGAAGAACTGGTAATGCAAATCAAAACCAAGAATGGAAGGATCTACATCCCTCCAAAGGTGTGAAAACAAGCTATGGCCAACTATCATGATCATATTGCAGCTGGACACCCTGGTGTCAAAGCAATGACAAAGAAGATGAATCATGACTGTTTCTGGCCAGGAATGTGGAAGGACATCAAAAACTATGTTTGAGGTTGTCCAACCTGTCAAGCCTCGAAGGTTGTATGATGTGACCACTCTCTGCCACTACAACCCATCAAAAGCTCCTCCCCATTCCCCTTTAAACAAGTCTCTATGGACTTCATCACTGATCTCCTGCCTCCAAAAGGACATGACTCTATCCTTACCATTGTTGACCATGGCCTTACAAAAGCCATAACCTTCCTCCCAACTACCAAGATGGTAGATTCCAAAGAGCTAGCCAACTTATGGCTTCAACATGTTTACCCCCATTTCGGACTTCCCAAGTCAATCATCTCCAACCAAGGTCCTCAGTTCATCAGCATGTTCACACAAGAACTCTACAAGGCACTACACATCAAACCTTGCTACAGCAGTGGATATCATCTGCAGACAAACAGAGAAGCCAAATGTGTAAACCAAGAGGTCAAAACCTACCTACAAATGTACTGCACTGAAAAGCTGAACAACTGGAGCAACTACCTGTCACTTGCTGAGTTCACACACAACTCCCATGTTCATTTGACTCATGGTGAAACCCCCTATTACCTGCTCTACAGATATGAACCTGACCCATATCCCTCAGTACATGCATTGAAAGCCATGCCTGTTGAAGAACATCTAGAAGCCCTCACACACAAGAAGACTGCAGAAAAGATGGCCAAAGCTGGCCCTGATCTGCTGTCATATGCGAAGCTGTGGCTGAACAGTCTTGTTTGGCTGGATGCAAAAGACCTAAAATGAAATCTCCAATCAATGAAGCTTGCTCCTCAATGCATTGGACCCTTCCATGTAAAGAAGATCATCAATAATGTTTCTGTGGAATTGGATCTACCAGCCTTGTGGTGGGTACATCTGGTTTTCCACACTTCTTGGACCTTCCTGTTCACCAAAACCCCAGAATATGGTTGATCACCACTGCCTCCCCTTCCAGATTTGGTTGATGATCTCCCAGAATGGGAGGTCGAGACCATTCTAAACCACAAAGAGGTCAAGACCTCTTGGGGTATGCATATGCATTATTTGGTCAAGTGGACTGGATTCAGACATGCCAGCAATACTTGGGAGCCTGAGTCAAACCTGACTCATGTGGAAGAAATAGTTGAAGAATATAAAAGACATTGCCTCAAGCCATCAGTAAAACCCCCCCCTCCATACAGGTCTGTACAGACCACAGACCCACAGACAGGTCCCCCCTGTACAGACCTACCCCAGATTGTTTCAGTAGTAAAGATTCTACCCACTCACACATGTTGTAGTTGACCAATAATTGAATCATATTATCATAAGCTACCTAAATTACATGTCAAGGTACAAGGATATACATATCTATGTATACTAAGTGGTCACTTATTACTATCAACCTAACCCATGGCTTGCCATGGAGTGTTCATACTGGCTGTTTGTCACATGCTGAATATATATATGCAGTTTTGTGTGAATATATTACAAATTGTATAGATAATCACAATCATTGTCAGAGATGTTACATATAACACATTTCAAGAATCCATTTAAAGAGAGTAATGTTAATAGTGAACATGATGAGTGACACTGTATACAACCCAAATCCACCACCAATTCGACTCCGAACCACTGAGTACTTGATGGAACATGACATTGAGTGTGTTATCACAGTTCATATAATGGATTACATTTCAAAAATGTATTTAATGGGAGTAATGTCAAGATTCCAGTCATCTACTCAGACCTATTAGCTTGCCACACTCCCAGGATAGGAGTTTATCTCCCAGCATGGTCCACTGACCCCACTTCCAGGGAGGGATGCCCATCCCCCACCATGGTGCATGACCCTATTTTCAGGAGGGAAGTTGTCCTCTGCTATGGCCCACTGACCCAATTTTCAGGGGGGAAGTCCTCCCATGTCATGGCCCACTGACCCCATTTTCAGGGGGGAAGTCCTCCCATGTCATGGCCCACTGACCCCATTTTCAGGGGGGAAGTCCTCCCATGTCATGGCTCACTGACCCCATTTTCAGGGGGGAAGTCCTCCCATGTCATGGCCCACTGACCCCATTTTCAGGGGGAGAAGTCCTCCCATGTCATGGCCCACTGACCCCATTCTCAGGGGGGGAAGTCCTCCCTCACCATGTTCCACTGACCTCATGTTCAGAGGGGAAGTCCTCCCCCACCATGGACTACTGATCCCATTTTGAGGGGTGAAGTCCTCCCTCACCATGGACCACTGATCCCATCAGACCTGTTAGCTGGCACCACTCCCAGGATAAGAATTCATCTCCCAGCATGGGCCACTGACTCCACTTCCAGGATGGAAGTCTGTGCCCTGGTGGGGTCTGCTGATGCCACTTCCAGGAGTGAAGTTCTCCCTCACTGTGGCCCTGGTCCACCAACCTCATTTTCAGGGGAAAGTCCTCCCTCACCATGGCCCACTGACCCCATGTTCAGAGGGGAAGTCCTTTGCCACCATGGCCCACTGACCCAACTTTCAGGAAGCAAGTTCATCCCTCACCATAATCCACTGACCCTACTTTCAGGAGGGAAGACCTCAAGGATGGAAGTCTGTCCCTGGCACAGTGCACTGATCCCACTTTCAGGATCTGGATGGAAATCCTCCCTCACTAAAGTCTACTAACCCCATTTTCAGGGGGGAAGCCCTCCCTCACCATGTTCCACTAACTCCATTTTCAGGGGGAGAGTCCTCCCTCACCATGGTTCAGTGACCCCATCTTCAGGGAGGAAGTCCTCCCCCACCATGACCCACTGACCCCACTTTCAGGAAGGAAGTCCATCCCCCACCATGGCCCACTGACACTACTTTCAGAAGAGAAGTCCCCACTTCCAGGATGGATGTCCATGCCCTGGCACAGTCCACCAATCCCACTTTCAGGATCTGGATGGGATGGAAATCCATGCCCCATCCCCCAGCAGGCCCACTGACCCCACTTCCAGAATGGATGTCCATCCCCCACCATAGTCTATTGACTCCACCATCTCCATGTTCAGGATGGAGCTTGTCTGCCCCCTGGTATGGCCTGCTGATCCCACTTATGGGAGGGAAGTCCATCCCCCTACATGCTCATTGGCACACTGTGGCCTACCCACCTTCATAGACTGTTAACTTATCCCACTTCTAGCTCAAGATGTGCATATGTGTATTGGAAATTGTAATTTACCCCTGTGTCCATTGACTTGAATGCAGGTTCAGGCTGCTCACATGATCCCCTGGAGCATTGGTACACTGTATATGGTACCCTCAGTTGTTCACATTCTATGGAGGGTAAGCACACCTACATTGGACAGTATCCTACTTACTGACATGCTGTAGTAGCTCATGGGTACAGTAATACATACATTTTAGTCACTCACAGATATTCAAGTTGGGTGTCCCCATTTTTATGGTGTGCTATACATGCATATGTCCCTACTGTCTCCACATATCCCCTTTTTTTGGTTCTGTGAACCTAATCAGACCAACACACATGTCACAGTTGTTGCCTCATACCATATGTATCACTCATTCAAATATAAGCTTTAAAGCTACTGATAGCAGGGCTGAAGGGGAAGAATTGACACTTAAATTACCCTGTACCTTGAGTTGTAGCATGTTGTGTATTGTCAGAGTCCCTTCAAGTCCAAGGTGAATTGGCTGACTAATGTCATGCATGTGCAAGTGGGCTTGGGATGCACAGTGGGTAGATTCAGGCAGAGTTTCGAATTGCCACATCTTTCAGTGAGCAAAACCTTCAGAGGTCAAAAATCTCACAAAAAGCATGTGGCATTACTTTCACATGCATAGTCCCCTTATAATTAAGATTAGTAGGGAGAGGGTACCCACCATAAGGGTGGTGGTAGCAAAGGAGGGTGGTGAGGGAGGGACAACAATGAAGATGATGGTGAGGAAGAGGGATGGTGGTGGTAGTGGAAAGAGATGTGGTGTGGGAGTGAGCTGGGTTTAAATATCCATTTCTGCTTACCTTGGCAACTTTTGAAGCCAGCTGTGTGGGTTGTGTGGCATGCCTCTATAAATTTCAAAGTCAGATTCAAACTCTGCCAAAGTGAAAGTTGTAGCCTATGATCACAGGATCATGGGAATATTTTACCTTAGTAATATCTCCTTTTTTGGGTGAGATATTTGCAAAGTTCTTGTGGAGTCCTGGTTTGCAAAAATAAAAAAGTGGCTGTACAGTTATGATGTCATAACAAAAGTTGTAGTGTATGATGTCATGATCATGTCAGTATGATTATCTCATCAATAGGTCTATTTTTGGATGAGATATGGGCAAATCAAAGTTTAGATCTGTGGTGTCTGTGGGTCTGTAGGGTCTGTAGGGGTCTGTACTTGGTCTGTGGAAAATCTGTACCATCTCTGGGTCTGTGCCTCTGTACCAAACCCAGGGTTTTGCTGATGTATGTGAGTGGTGAGAATCTGTAGTACTGAAACAATCTGGGGTAGGTCTGTACAGATATGGATATGTGTACAGACCTGTATAGAGGGGGGTAGTTTTGTTGATGTTGATGTTACTCACCCAGCACACTTTGCCCATCTTTCAAGTTGTTCTTGAAGCTGACAACCAGAACTTCAGTGGTCAACAACCTGCCCAATCATTGCATATAACTTCTTGTATACCTTCCAGTTAATAGGTTTGGTTGTAGTCTTGAGATTGTGAATCTTGCCATTCTGCTTGAGAGAACAAAGAACAGGTTTAATCGATGAACCACACCATAAATAGATTTGGATTGAAATGAGAATGGACTTACTCCAGCTGCAATGAGTACAATGGCTGCTTCTGGTAGATATTCCTTGAATTTCAGTGCCCAGCCCAAGAGCTTCTGACTTGTGCCATAGTATGCAGCCACAGAGATGGTATACAGTGCCTTGTGGGCGAAGTTCTGTTCCTTACCCTGTAGTGCCAGTACAATCAATGAATTGAGTATGAGGTGGTGGGACACACCTGTGCATCTTGAGCACAGTGGAGGAACTTGGCACCTTTAATTAACTGAGATGCCTGATCATGTACCCACCAGATTGATTTGTCCTCATGGAGCTTTGGAGGCAGTTCAAGATCATAAAGCAATATGACATGACACACACATAACTTCTTAATTTCAGAGCGAAAGTTGGAGCAATCTTGATAAACCTGAACCACTCCATGTCCAAATAATTAATTGTACACATGAAAAGAAACACTCACAACAGTATAAAGTTCTTCTTGGTAGTGGGGTATCATGCCATGTTCAAGAGAAATATGTGCTTGTTTGTATTTGGTCAGACACTGGTGAATAATGTCAGGTATCAGCTCTTGCATTGCAACACTATGATTTGGGAACATGTCGCAAGCAGCCAAGTAAACTTGCCACTTGAGCTTTGCATGGTCAATTAGGTCCTGCCATATGCAGGGCCAAAATGATCATTTCTTGGCATTCTTGCTTTGGGGTTGGTGAACTTCAGTATCCACATGGTCATCTTCAGGAGTCCTTGTAGACTAGCTGTGATGTTCAAGGTGGTGGTGAGAAGGTGGCTGTGGGATTCTATTGCATTGGTGATGATGGTCAAGAACATCATACTCATTGTCTACATCTTCTCTCACCTCACAGGTATGTCAATGCCCCTCACCCTGTCTGCTTCTGCAAGAACCTTGTTGAACTGTCAAGCTCCCACCCTGCATGTGTGCATCTTCCCCTCCTGTGTTAATGATGTTTCACCAAGAACAGAACTGTGACTTACCTTCAGTTTGCTCCTGTTCTGGCTGTCAGTGGCCAGAATGACCTCCATGGTGTCTGTTCTTGGTACCTGACCTTTCATGTCCTGCACCTGTGTCCTCTTCCTCCAGGGACTCATTTGCCTCGATGTCATCATTGGAATCTGGCTGTAAAAACATAGGGTGACTGACTTAATGTTGCAGAATAGAATATGCAACATACCAATGGGAGTTCCATGCCTAAAGGCACTTTGTTGTCCATCTTCTGTGTCCAAGTCTTTGCTGTCTCCTTGATCACCCTTGTCTGAATGATCATCAGAGCCACCCTTGATGCTACCAGCATCACTCAAGTGGTCATTAGTGTCACTGCAGTGTCCCCTGTCCTCAGGTTCAGACTGAACTGTAGGAATTTTCATTGTGAGCATCAATCTTGATACTGTCAAGTTCTACTTCTGTTATTTGGGTGCTTGCAGAGACAATAATACAAACCTACCCAAAGCATTTTTCCAATCTTGTATGAGGTACTCATCATCCATAGGCATAGTTTCTTGATCAAGATGGTGATCTGCAGGTGGAGGATCTCATAGAGGCGACCTTCTTGACAGTCATATATGTGTGCACAATTGAGTTACTGGGACTCATGTGTTACCGTTCCCCATGTGCTCGCCCAGAGGTCCTCTAAACCCAAAGTGGGACAATTCATCTCCTAAGTGGAATGCAGGTTTAGTTGCAAACTTGGTAGGAGTCCTGACTGGGTCCTGTTGACTGTTCAACAACAATGGATATAAGCTTGAAGTCACCAGAAGTCACCACAAAGATCTTACTACTGGCAGTATCATGTTGATCTGTGGACTTTTTGCCAGTGGGCTGGGTCTTCATGTGCTGACATGCCTTTTTTGGAGAAGGCACTGGCACCATCTTGTTAACAGGTTCACTCGAAGGAACCACCACACAAAGTTGTTTGGGATATACATGAGTGATGGCATTAGCACAGTTTTTGAGTTGCTTGGTGGCCCCACCTTTGCCAGCCCCTGTCCTCTTGGGATGTGTGCAATGGTCGACTGGAAGTGCATTGGGTGGACTTGGGTCGACCTGAGTGTTGTCTACATCTGATTCTGTGTGCTTCCACTTCTTTAGTGCCATGAGTTGCCAAAGTAGATAAGCAATTTGCCAAACTTTTTTCAATGTGGGAACTGCTGACACCCACACTGCCACTGCAAAATTTCTGGAATAAATGGACTTAATCCTGAGGTAGGTGGTATTTGACAGATGTCATGTGCAAAAGCATTACTTTCAGTGATTCAGTTAGATGTTGGCACTTTCATTCTACAACACTCAATTCTTAACTCCCACCCTTCACACTTCACATACTGTAGTTTATATACATTGAATATATGTTCCAACTTGAATGAACAAAATCAATAGAGAGGTTGTAGAGATCTGTATTGTTGGCATGATTTGGCATGCTTGTCACATGCTGAAGTCTGCCAAAGCAGGGCCAAGTTGAATATCCATTGGAGCACTGCCAGTCGCCTCCATTGTGGTTGGGACTTTGAGCTTCATGCTGTGATACATGTCACATTTTGTGACTACCACAAACAGTTTGGGCAGTTCATGGTCAGAGTGTAGGGCACAGTACATAGAAAATAGGTTAACTATTCAGGGCAATGAGATCTCGAAAATGTGTAATGTATGCTGATGTAAAATATTCAAGGGCATATTACTGTTCTCTTATTTTTTGTTTTTTAACATTCTATGAATTGTTGTCCTTTTTTTGCTTACTGCAGGCAAAATCAACTCCACGATACTGTCACATCCATGACATGCATGCAAGGTCCAGACCATAACCCAGCCATCCTCTGACGTCACCCTATTCCTATGGGACTCCATTGTGTGTCTTCGTTTCTGTCTCTATATTTAGTATATGTTTCTCTCACCTCTAAGTGACTCGCCATACCAGTATCCATGACTAATCTTTGTACCTCTGGCTATCCAGTGACTACCGGCTTATCTTACCAATACCTTATTAATGTTCTGAATCATCCATACTGTGCTCCGGTAGTTGTCACACCCCAGACATTGCTTTTGAATGTTCTCCGTAGTATAAAAGTCATTGTACATATGTTGTAGCACCTTAGTTCGAATATCAACAAAGATACTCATCGATCTCACTCGATTCCAGATATCTCTGGATAGCTCTGACTCTGGGACTCAGCAAGACTAAGTGTACAAAAGATTGTACACTAAACTCCGACACTCTGGACCTTTTGATATATCTCTACCTATGCCCTCAGACCTCTCGGAGACCATTGAGAACCAGTCTTGACAGATACCCAGCATCAAGTGGCCCTGTCAGCAGACACTTCACCACACAGCATCACAGCTATGTCACACCTAAGGCTCGTGTTGCCTACCTTATCTTGTCCTAACTGTCATCCTATCAATGCATGCAAAGCCAAGCTGTCCCCAGTGTGGGAAGTCCTTTGAAGATGAAGTTCAAGTGCAGAGGCATCTTGACCAACCACAAACAAGGTGTCATCAATGGCCCACTGCCTTTGTGGATGCAGTGGAATTGCTTCAACAATTTGCCAGACAATCTCACAACATATCACAGCAGTGGCATATGTGGCATTTCCAACAGAAACTTTGCCATGACACTTTGCAGCCTGGCCCAGATTATTTTCCAGATGGTGGGACAGACTCTGTACAGTATGATGTTCCAGTAACCAAGTATTATCCAGGGGCAGCAAAGGTCATTCACCAACATGGCACTAAATTCATGGATACCTTCAACCAAGATAGATTCACATAAATTTGCAATTCTACAAACCTCTATTACCCATTTGTCAACCATCCTGAATGGGAGCTGGCAGAATTCTTGGTCACTTCTGACCTTAGTGCTCAGTCACCACTAATTTTCTCAAGTCATCAATACCTTCTAGATCAGGCAACTTCAACTGTCCTTCCAATCCACCAAGCAACTACATGGTCTTGTCAAGATCTTGCCCAGCCCTCCCCTGTGGAAATGCCAGCATGTAGATACCTCTCCCCATCAAACCAAAACCATCACAAGGCTATTCTATTGGGATACTGTGGATTGTCTACAAATGCTCCTCCACAATCCGTTGTTCACAGATTCTATCAACTTTAGTCCATATCATGTTTTTACCACTGCTCAACACTTAGTCCAGATATACAGGGAAAGGATGTCTGGTGACATCACTTGGGGAATGCAGGTGAGTACACTCACATCAGATGTTGTGTTGAAATTTCAATCAGTTCTGGGCAGGACAGGATTGAAACCACAGTGGGTGGAGGTTGTGTGCTAGGCATCATCCTCTTGTCTGATAAAACCAATGTAACTGATCAGAGTGGCAGAAAAGTCTTGCATCCCCTTCTCATGTCACTGGCCAACATCCACTTGGAAGTTTGAACCAAAGCATCTCGTCATGCATTCATACCTGTGGTGTTTCTCCCTGTGGTCAACTTTGTTCACAACAATCAACAGATGAAGAGTGTTCTCTCTGATCGTCTATATCACCATTGCCTTGATATTGTGGTGAAGCCACTGAAAATAGCTGCCCAGATTGGCATCATGTTGTCAGACCCACTTGGCAACAGCTGGTATTGTTACACATCTCTTGCCAGTTGCATTGTTGACATGCCTGAGGCATGTTTGATAGCTTGCATCTGAGGAAAGACCTCACCAGCAACCCTAGCTAACTGTACTCAGTTTGGCAATCCCTTCTGGCATCAACCCTGAACCAAGGCAATCACCCTCAGTTGTATTGAATCCATTGACATCAATCCCAACAACCTACTCACTTACTTTGAAGCCTGTGGGGAACACTGACTTAATGGTGTGGCACTACCATTCTGGAGGGATTGGCCACTTTCCAATCCCACTTATTTTCTTACCCCTGAGGTATTACATACCTTCTTCTGGTTCAGCTACAACCACAATGTCACATGGTGTATTCATGCCATTGGTCCCACAGAAATTGACTTTTGTTTTTCCATCCTCCAACCCATCACAAATCATTGGCACTTTGCTGCTGGTATTACTGAACTGAAACAGGTTACTGGCAGGACTCAGCATGATCTCCAGCACTACATGATTTCTGTAATCACAGGTGCTGCTCCAGCAGCCTTGGTTCAAGCTGTCCACTCACTTGTGGACTTCCAATATCTCACACAATCACCTGTTATCAATAGTGAACAGTGTTGCAAGATCTCAGCTGCACTCAAAGAGTTCCATGTCCACAAACAGTGCATTATTAATGCTGGTGCTCATTGTGGGGAGAAGGGCCAGGTCCTTGAACATTGGGAGACCCCCAAACTCGAGCTCATGCAGAGCATTGCTCCTAGCATCCCCCTCATCAGTCCTCCCATTCAATGGACTGCTGATACAACTGAACGAGCCCACATTGATGTTGTCAAGAACCCCTCCACTGCTACCAATAATGTCAACTTTGAATCTCAAATCTGCTGCAATCTCAATTGCCATGAAAAATGTCACATGTGTTCCCTTGCACTGCATCTTCACAAGAGCAAAATGAGCAAGCTTCAAATGCAATTGATGGATGATAACACTGACCCAGATGCTGAAGATAATCCTCAACATGAGCAAGATGTGGACTTGGATGTCAAGCCACTTCAACCTGATGAATGGATTCCTGGTGTGACTCCTCATCATGTCCACAACTATTTTATGTCTTCTTCTAAACTCTCCATGGTTTTCCCTCCCCATTCATTCATTCCCAGCCTGATTGCCTTTCATCTCAGGTTTGATCCAGCTGTCAGAAGTATGGAAGTTTCTGATGTTGCAGAGAAGTATGGCCTCCTGGACCTCCAGCCAGAACTGGTACACTATTTCTACCACAACCACGAAGATCAACCTCTGGCAGTGGGGGGTTCAAGGTATGATCACACTGACATGCTGTTACCTTTCCAGTGGTTACAAGTTTGGAACAAGGTCCACCTGCAACAAAAAGCATACCACAACCCAACCATTATCCTTCCAGCTCAAACACTGAATACTTCAGCACTGGCAACTGGGTGGCCAAGAGGATGCTATGATGCAGCATTTGTCAACATCAGCAAAACCACCCCCCTCTATACAGGTCTGTACAGACCACAGACCCGCAGACAGGTCCCCCCCTGTACAGACCATACCTCTCCCCATACTTTTACTACACTTTTTTGTTAATGCCATTACCATTTTTTGCTAATACAACTACTACACTTTTTTGCTAATACCACTACCATGTTTTGCTAATACAACTACTATGCTTTTTTGCTAATGCCACTACCATTTTTTGCTAATACAACTACTATGCTTTTTTACTAATGCCACTACCATTTTTTGCTAATACAACTACTATGCTTTTTTACTAATGCCACTACCATTTTTGTTAATACAACTATGCTACTATGCTTTTTTGCTAATAACACTACCATTTTTTGCTAATACAACTACTACACTTTTTGGCTAATGCCACTACACTTTCAAGCTAACACTTACTATCACTCTGTCACACAGAAATCAAATCAAAAGTGGTAATATATTCAAATTCAAGTACTACCACATATTAGCCTAATAGTACTACACTTTCCTAATATTACCATCTACTACCCTTTCTCCTAATAGTGCTACACTTTTTCACTAATACTACTACCCACTACCCATTTTCCTAATACTACTATGCTTTTTGCTAATACAACTACCAACTACCCATTTTTCTAATACTACTTCACTTTTTTGCTAATACTACTACCCACTACCACATATTAAATAGGTGGTAGTGGTGGACTAATAGCATACACTACCCCATAGTAGGAATTGGACTTTGTTTGGTCAGCTTTGGCCACTTGCATGAAAGGCATGAGTTTTGGTGTCCACTATATCACATTTTTGGGGTATTTTTGTGACTTTGCAAAATTTTGAGCTATTAGTGGCTGTGCCCACTACACAACAAACCTAATGATCACTACACTTTTTTGCTAATCACTGTTACTACACTTTTGGTAATCAAAAGTGTACACAACATTTAACTAATCAAACCCTAATAAACACTACACTTACTTAGTGGTCAAAAAAGCAGAGTTTACTACACTTGACTAGTCAAATACTAATAAACACTACACTTACTTGGTAGTCAAAAAAGCGGACTTTACTACACTTTTGGTAATCAAAAGTGTACACAACACTTCACTAATCAAATACTAATAAACACTACACTTATTTGGTAGTCAAAAAAGCGGAGTTTACTACACTTTTGCTAATCAAAAGTGTACACAACACTTGACTAGTCAAATCCTAATAAATACTACACTTATTTGGTAGTCAAAAATGCAGGCTTTACTACACTTTTGGTAATAAAATGTACCCAATCTAGAATTCTACCATACAGAGTAATTGTACAGCCACGATGTCATAACGAAAGTTGTAGCTTATGATCACAGGACCGTGTGAATATTTTTACCTTAGTAATATCTTCTTTTTTGGGTGAGATATTTGCAAATTTCTCATGGAGTCCCAGTTTGTAAAAATAAAAAAGTGGCTGTACAGTTATGATGTCATAACAAAAGTTGTAGTGTGTGATGTCATGATCATGTCAGTATGATTATCTCATCAATACATCTATTTTTGGATGAGATATGGGCAAATCAAAGTTTAGATCTGTGGTGTCTGTGGGTCTGTGGGGTCTGTAGAGTCTGTAGGGTCTGTAGGGGTCTGTACTTGGTCTGTGGAAAATCTGTACCATCTGTGGGTGTGTGCCTCTGTACCAAACCCAGGGTTTTGCTGATGATGTTGACTGTAATATGGTGTGGCCCCACAGTGGACTTAAAGGTTTGGTCATTCTTATTGAGTCAGCTTGAGTGACTCAGATCTGTATATAAAGGCCATATCATCTGTGAGATTCAACTCATTTTCTGGCCTATTCCTCTGAGAGGGTTGCAAGATGCATGGTGGAGCACAAAGTTTCTCATTTATGTTGTGAGGCTTGATATTGTCTTGGTGTGCAGCAGGGATTTCGATGAAGTGATGGGGATGCACATTCTGAAGCATGTTACGAGAGCTTGTGGGACACTGACAGGTGATGTTATTCAACTCTCTCAACTTTAAGCATTAGCACTGCTATTTCCGAAGTTTGGTGGTAAAGCTGACCCACATCTCACTGCACAGATGTCATCCCATTATTCAAACCAATTTTACCTCAACCACCTTTTTGACAAGGAGCTGTACTATGCTCTGTGTTCTTAGCATAATTTGAAATTGCTATATATATAGTTCTTATGGAGGCCTGAGTCACATGTAGTATCTTTCAAGCAACTATCTCCCTCAACAACTGTGCATAGAATCTAAATATTCCCCTCTTTTTCTGACAGTCTCAAGAGTGGCCTTTTCAAACATCATATTGATCAAGCCCTCCCACTCACAAGTGGCATCAGCAGAGATTGCTATGTCCCCAGTCTTGGCTGTCACCCTCACAATGGGGGTTTGAAAGTGCCACCTCCAAATCCTCTGGTCTCAGACAGCAAGTCTTGAGGGGGTTGTGGCAATGCATCACAAGTTCAACCCCCATCTTCATCCAACCTGCTCATTCCAACTGACCCAGACAACTCACTAGTCGATGTCCAACCATGGGGTGGTGTTGTCCATGCTGATGGCCAAATAGGTGCAATCCCTAGCTTGAAATCTAAACCCACAGACTCCCCCAGGAGTGACAGTGACAGTGACTGCTTGGATATTGGTATGTTGTTGACAAATTGTAGTATCATTACTAACATCATTGTTATCATGCAATGACACAGTGAAATGTAACAGGATACTCTCAGAAGTTTGGGATCTTGTCAAGCCTGGGTGCAATTTAGTAAGTAGGGTTCACTGCCAATACCCCTATTGCATCTGATCAGGGTCTAGAGATTTCATAATATAAGTGCTCAAGAATATAGCTACATCGAGGATCAGCTTAAGGGTTTGGACATCTGTGCAAGGTGAGGTGATAGATCTGTCAGTTCGAATGAATCTGATGCACTTCCCCATTAGGACAGCTTATTTCAACAATCTTGAACAGTTCATCATAACAATGCCCCATGACACTCACAAAGCACTCATTGTTCCCTTTATCATTGGAATGGGCACCTTGTTCGAAGCAATCCCCCTCTCAAGAGGACCATACACAATTGCTGTCAAGGTTGCCCCACACATCTTGGTAGATTGCCAAAAGAGTTTGTTCACACCTGACCTTTGCATTCAGACCTGCTCTCTCACTGGGTCTGATGATCCAGATCTCACTACCATGTGCCTGTATATATTCATGGAAACAGCATTCTCACAATCTGAAGTGGATGTGATGAAAAAGCTCAAGGGCTATATTATGCACAACCCACATGTGCTCGCTATCTTCAAGATCAAAATCAAGGAAACTTACATACAATGCTCTGTCCCAGTCTCCCTTGTCACCAAACATCAAATGTTTCATGGGGAGAGAATTCCTTACCAAGGCAGAATTCAAATGGAATTTGGAAAGAGGCACCCTTGGGGTGGTTCATGATGGAATTACTTGGATCAACATGATGGGAGTTGAGATACATCTTTAGCTTCATCTCAGTGAGACACTGATTGACCTCCGAGTTGCTCACCTGAACCATGTGGAAACTGCATATGCAACCAGTGCAAGTTTTTATTCTACCTAATTCCTACAACATTCATTCAACTTTACACATGGACTCTGTATCTGACTGGTTCAACCTCCGATCCAGATGCATTGATTGACAGGACTATGAATGAGTTCAAGAAGATCATTATTCAATATATGGAAGATATGTTAGCATCTGCATCATCTATATCCTCTGACTTGGACTTGGAGCACCAGCCAGGTATGGCTGGACAACATCTCTTTGTGGACTCCATGTAACCCCCTATTCAACTGGGACTACATTTCAGCTCAACTCACTGTCAGTATGTGGAAGACTGCACACACTCACTATAAGTCATGGCATGCCCATCTCCCCAAGTGACCACTCTCAGAGGTCAATGACAATGAGGGAGGTGGGCCTGCCAATGTGTCCTGGCCTGCAATTAAATGCATCAACCTCAGCTGATACATATCTCACACCTCATGTATTTGATCAAACTTCTCTAGCTCAAGTTACAACTCATTAGCAATTCCTGTTGTTGTACATATGCCATAACATGTGCTGTTTTACATACTTTTGTTGAATCAGATGCACAGTATGAGTATACTATGCTATTCCTACTTGTTCTCCTAAGTAATGATTTAAAACATCTGCACTGCCACTGCAAAATTTTCGGAATAAACATGTGAGAAATTTGCCATTCATCACATGACATGTCAGGGGCTGTTGAGCAAGGGAACTCACACTTTACTAGTCAGGCTAAAATCATGGAAAGACATAAATGCTCACAACCTGTGCTTTATATGACAACCTCTGAACTCACAGACATTATGCTTGGCCATTGTTCAGTTCATTGACCAAATGTTCAAAAGTCTCCCTTGACCACCACCTCTCCAATCTTCCCTCAAAAGTTACCACAGAATTTTCATCCCAAGGCTAGTGCCAACTCCATCAATTCCAGGATGGAGGCTTCCCTAATAACCCTGGATCATCCAGACTCTGGATTGTCAGGTAACAGTACTAGTGGGTCCTCATCTGAGGTGGCCAAAGGCAGTGGTGCCTCCATATCCCAGCCAAAAAGGTCCCTTGCTCCCATTCAAGATGACCCCAACTCTGACAAAGGTGAGCTGGAGGGAATCAAAGGTAGGTGTCTGTTTCCTTTGAATACCTTATGAGTGCTGACAAAGTTGCACTAGCCATCAACTCTCAGGAAGAGGCGACCGTTAGATTGGCAGCTGCAAGCACATGGAGGGAGGTCGTGCATGCCAAATGTCATCTTTCATTGTGTTTAGTGCAAGAACACGATGTTCTATGCCAGCTGTATTGACTTCAGGCCAAGCTATCAAAGAAGGAGGTGGCAGTGGCAGACCACAAAATTGGTTACCTTCAAGATGCTATTTGAATGAAGGGTTTCCAGCTCATGAATGTGCATGTGACTCCTCATTCAGTGCAGCAGTGTCTCTCAGAGACTCCTCTTCAGAAGCAGAAGCTGTCCAGTTACTAGTGAGTTTGTTACTTCCCTTTTTTTTTCAAGTTCGAGACAGTGCATATTCACAGGTGATCTTCTGTAGGGCTTCAGTTGTTATCTCAGCTCCTTTGGCATGTTTTGCATAGCAGTTAACTTTGGATATCAGTACTACTACCTTGTTCATGCCTTGACTCAGACTTGCTTGTTATATACAGTGGCTCAAAAAAGTGTCCCAATGTTGGGTCATTTTGCAAAGATCTCTTATTTGTGACTGGACTACTGAGAATCAGTTCATGGGCCTGCAGAGTGTCTGAACATACTTGGTCTTGGCATTCCAAAACTGTTTTTGTCATATGATTTGGTTTCCATGGTGACAAGATATGATCATTTCAAAATGACAGCTCATTGGGACACTTTTTTGAGCAGTGATTCTAAATTATAGATTTAGTATTTAGTGTGTCCTCCCTTTGCCTTTATCACTGCTTCTAGTCTCCTAGGCATGCTTTCTATTAGTCCCTGACACTGCTCCACCTCTATCTTGTTCCACTCCACTTCAATCCTCTCCCAAAGCTCCCAAACCCCCTTTGCTGGTGCTTTATAGCTATTGAGCTTCTTTTTCAGGATTTCCCATAGATGTTCAATGGGATTAAGGTCTGGATACTGTGCTGGCCAGTCTCGTACCTTGATATCTTGAGAGTCAAGCCAGTTCTGGACCCTTTTGGAGGAGTGTTTGGGGTCATTATCTTGTTGAAAGATAATGCTCTCCCTGGGAATACCAGAATACTCCACACTGGGAAGAAGATTCCCCTCCAGAATAGAAACATACTACTCAGCATCCATCCTCCCCTCAACCTCTGCAAGTATCCCCACTCCATTCCAACTCATACAACCCCATACCATCAAGGAACCCCCTCCAAACTTCACTGTCCCTTGCACTTCTTTATCCTGCAAAGGCTCACCTACCATTTTCCACACATACTTCCTTCCATCTGACCCAATCCTATTAATCTTGGTCTCATCTGACCAAATAACTCTTGTCCAGTCCTCCACAGTCCAGTTTTGATGCTTGAGTGCAAAGGCTAGTCTCCTTCTTCTATGCTTGATAGACAAGAGTGGCTTCTTCTTCTTGACCATGGCCTTCATAGATGCAGCCTTAAGGACATTCTGAACTGTTTGTGGAGAGATAGGATGGGAGAGAGCAGAGTTGATAAGATGAGTAGCCTGGACAGCATTTTCTGCTCTTCCAGTAGTAATACTAGATATAATCCTTCTTCTATCAGTAGAGGAGAGCTTGGAAGGACATCCTAGTTTAGTGTTTTCCTTCTCTGGTTGGACTTCTCTGATGACCCTGGCCACAGTAGACTTCCCTAGACCAGTTTTAGAGGCTATTTTGCAACTAGAGAGACTGGATTCAGAGAGAGAAAGGATATTTGCTCTAACAGAGTCAGGAATAGGCTTCATGGTATGGTAGGGAAGCCAGATTGATGGGCATACTATTTATACTGATCAGAATCATGTAATTTACATAACTACACAGGGCTGAAGCACATCATCCATCAGAAGCTGTCAAATTCCAGTGCTGTTACTAAATGATTATTTACAAAATCTAGGGTCAAAAAAGTGTCCCAATGAGCTGTCATTTTGAAATGATCATATCTTGTCACCATGGAAACCAAATCATATGACAAAAACAGTTTTGGAATGCCAAGACCAAGTACCCTCAGACACTCTGCAGGTCCATGAACTGATTCTCAGTAGTCCAGTCACAAATAAGAGATCTTTGCAAAATGACCCAACATTGGGACACTTTTTTGAGCCACTGTATGGACTTTGCATGTATCCTACTAGTACATAGACTAGTGGTTTGCAACATAACAATTTGAACTTGAAATTTTTCTGTGTTGAAATATGGCTAGTAAAAAGGTGCATAGTGGTCACTATTAATAGCCTGTGAAATCAGTACATCTATGGGGTCTGTAGGGTCTGTAGGGTCTGTAGGGTCTGTGGGTCTGTGGGTCTGTAGGGTCTGTAGGGTCTGTACTTGGTCTGTGGAAAATCTGTACCATCTGTGGGTCTGTGCCTCTGTACCAAACCCAGGGTTTTGCTGATGCAGTCCCAAACCCTCATATTGCCTGCAGACACCTATGTCTCCACACTTGAATCCCTTCTTGATGCCAACTCCTCTGTACCACCCAACCCCTACTCCTCTTTCAACATATGCTCCCTTACCAAGGGAAAGTGAAAGGCATTGACAAAAACTCTGCAAAACTGCCCCTATCCAGAATCCATATATCATGCCATCTGTAACACTCCAGACCCCATTTCCCATCCAAGCTTGCCTGGACCCTTGGGTGGTAACAAAACAACCATGCCCAAGGTCCCTGATGCATCTGCATGCGAATGTGGCCTGTTCGGACTCTTGTGCAACCCAGAGGAGTATGAAGGCTACATGTGGATGCTTGAAGGGTTTGAGTAATGGGACAGGGAGGGATGGCACTCAGGAAGTGACCATGACTATCTATGGATGCTGCATCAAATCTACCAAAGCATCTTGTCAACCATCAAATGGGCCTCAAACATCTTAAAGGCTGGTGACACAATAGTCGAAGATTCCTCCCCTGTAGTCACATTCATGGAACAGGCCAGTATGAAGAATGTTGAAGAAATACAAAATATGCTCTGTTCCCTCATAAACATCATCCATATCCATTATGGCCCAGCTACTGTCCAGTCCTTTTGGAACTTTCACTTGAAATCATCCACATCTACTCCCATGACTCATATACTCTCCAGTTCCACTGACATGAGAGCCACTGGAAGTGGTTTGCCACTTACAGAAGGAGAGGGAGTTTATGCAGTCAACAGCTGGAAAATGATCTGATGGTCCTAATGCAAACCAGCTTGTCACTGACTGTGGACCAAAAGAAGAGCTGACAGGAAGCTTATACTCAAGCTGAATGGACATATCTGCAATGCCTAGCAGCAACAGGAAAAAGCAAGCACAAAAGCATCTTCAACAAGCGAGTTATCAGACAAAGAAGAACCAGTTCCAGGAGTCCATTGGGTCAAGAAATGCAAGTATTGAGAGGACAAAGAAACTGCCAGGCAAAAGTTTTTATCAATTGCTGCACAAGTCCTTGGAAAACATTGCAATGACCCTTGGATCATCGAAGAAGAAAGAGTCACAAAGTGGAGAGAGTTTTTGGTCAGAACATTCGACAACCACTCCCTCTGGAGCAACAATCTATACAACATGTCAAAAGCTACTGACTGCCTCCTGTCATCTACTTTCTTCCCCATCAAAGATGACCCTCGACTTCGACTGGAACTTCTGTGTCCTTGTGACACCTTGCTGTGCCCCTGTCCACTCTTGTGACAAGTGCATGGACTCTGCCATACATGGCACATCTCTGTTTGTCCTTGTTTCTTTCCTGCTGTATATCACCAGATCCTTGATCAAATCTGTGCTGACTTTTACTTACCTTCTTTGACTTCAGGATCACATGACTTACACCCTGACTGTGCCTCGAGTCACCTCAAGTCATCCTGACTCTTGATGTGTCCTGTCATCCTTTGATACTATACATAGGCACTAGTACATTACTAATCCGGTCCTCCCTGGGGTATATAAACCCCAAGGGAGCGACAGGATTCCTTGTACTTTTGCTACCAAGCAACCTGCCTAGCTAGTTGGCCCTGTGCCTATAAATCTCTAGCTTCTCCCTACTCGACTTGATTGTTGCTCTACTGTGGTCCATCCCAGCATGACTTATCTCTCAACATCATCAGGCTCATTGTCAAGAAGCCTAATCCTCTTCCATTGGTTTAGCCCTATCAAAAGATAGGCAGCACATGTCAGTCATTCCCTTGAACAAGGAACTGTGATCAATACTGTGCAACAATTTCATGATCTTGATCTCTCTGACATCATCTTTCAGCAGGACAATGACTCCAAGCACACCTGTAAAAAGGTGAAGGAGTGGCTGGGGGAGCAGGATTTCACCACTATGGTATGGCCCCCACAGTCTCCTGACCTAAACCCCATTGAACATCTTTGGGGTTGGCTCAAAAGAAGACTGGCAGAGCATGAACACCCCCCTAATGGAATACATGAACTGTGGGAGAGAATTCAAGAGGAGTGGGAAAGGATACCAGCTGAGGAGTGTCAGAAGTTGATTGAGAGCATGCCTAAAAAGGTTGAGGCAGTGCTCAAGGCAAAAGGAGGCTATACCAAGTACTAATATACCATGGATATCAAAAGGTGAAAAACTGTTGCAATGACATTGCTGTGTTGTAATGCCTATATCTTTCCAGCCACTGGATGAAATAATGTGACCAAGTGGGCAATATTGTAGCCAAGGGCATGTACTATCTTTGTCTTCAGCAATTCTTGGCATGATTCTTCAATCTGCTTGCAGTACACTTCACACACTGCAAAAGGGTGAAACATTGCAACAGTTTTGTTCCTCACTGTATGTGGTTGTATTGGTCTCTCCAGTTGAAGAAGCATATGGATCTTTCATTCCCACTCCCTGCACAGGCTGCAATGTCTACCTCTCCCTCTCATCATTCACTCTTCCAAGGTTGCAACAGATCCAGTACCAGTTACTGTCATCTAGGCTATCTGATTGCATCCATGACAATTTTGAGACACTTCTCCCTGCTCTTATGGGAGAGTGGTCCCCCATCTTCCTCAGGCCCTGCTGAAGACTAGCCATTGATGCAGAACCCCTTTTTGAGAGGAGGAAGAGGGGGGAAAATGTGAAATCCTATGCCCTGACACCTCTGGAGACCCCCAACATTTGGCCCCCAGCACAATCCCCCATCATTCTTTATTTAGAGTTGCTATGCCTTGACCTGTCACATCAAGATCTGCACAGTCATACCCCTTACTCAGCAGTGACCAATACTCTGACTCATTCTCTTGGCATGTTATTTATCCATTCCTTTTATGACTCATGTTAATCTCACATCACTTATTGAAAAGCTTTGTTGTGCTTACCACTGTGTTTACCAATTGCTTACTGTCCTCACCAAGCCTTACTGATCATCACCAATCCTTTACCAATCCCTTACTGATTCTTTACCAATTGCTGACAGAGTGTTGCTTTGCATTTGCTGAAGGTTATGCTCTAGTCTTGTATATAAACCCTGTAGTACCAGACATCAGGCCATCAGAAAAAAATATAGCTCAGATTATATGTCACATTCATACTTACTTCCAGGAGACTATCCTCCTGCAATATATCTTCATCTTCCATCACTTTTGAAGTCCCTCCATCATCATCTTCAGTCTTCCAGTGGTTGAGGCTCCCTTAAGGGTCTATCCACTGATCTTCCTTTGCCCCAAGTTGTCCTCAGGCTCACAGGAGCCTATTATCTTTGTCTCCCTTTGTCTCCCAGCCCCCTCTTTGTCCAGATTGCCCACCTTCCTCTGCACCAGCTGCACAGAACCCCTCCCCCTTCACTTTTACAGGTCCCTCAAGCAGAATACTGCTGAGGAAAACTGCCACTCCCATTTTGTGTCTTTGTGTTGGGTTTTTGGTTGTTTTTGCCATTGATTCCCACATCAACTAACTCACACTGCTGTGACCCTGTAAGGTCTGATCCACCATTCTGTGAGCTTTTTGGAGGGTCAACTATCCATTCAGACATGGGAAGTGTCCAACCAAACCTCATCTCCAATGTTGTACAAAGGGGCTTCTGAGCAGGAGGAGTCTGCCTGCACAACCATTTGTTTGGCCACTTTAGCAAGGGCTTTGTGCATCTGGTCAAGGACCCTCTGGATGTTGTTGGCAGCAATGGTAGCAGAGTCAGCTTTTGAAGGAAGAGGCTCAACACCCATGCATGGACAGTAGGTGTGGGTGACTGAGAAAGGAGAAGAATTCCTGCTGTTTGACATAATAGGAGAACTGAGCAATCTTCAGCCACAAAGGCCAACTGTGTTGTTGGTCATTGGCAAGGAGATGAAGATACTGCTGAAGTTCTTGGTTCATCCTCTCAGTCTGACCATTGGTTTGGGGGTGAAAGGCAGTGGAGAGTTTAGGTTTAATGCCAAGCATTTTGGGCAACTTGGTGGTGAAGGCACTGGTAAGCTGAGGACCTTGATTGGAGACTACAGAGGAAGGGAGTCCATGCTGAGACCAAACATGATCCCTGAAGAGCTCTGCAGTTTGAAGTGATGTTACCCCCTTGACCATTGGGACAAAGATGACCTCCTTTGAAAACCTATCCACCACCACCATGACATTGTAATAGCCCTGGGCTAGGGAAAGCTCCATAAAGTCAACAGAGATGTCCTTCCAGGGTGCATTGGGAACAGGATTGGGAAGGAGTTTACTGGCAAGAGGAGAATGAGATCCTTTGCCATCTGGCAACAGTAGCAGGAGCTGACACAGTCCTTTATGACCTGTGTCATTCCTGGCCAGATGAAGTTCCATGAGACAAGTTCCAACATGCACTTCCAGCCAGGGTGTCCAGCTACAGTGTGTCATGATGTTTTTCCACACAAAGGAGACAAGCTGTTTCTGGGACATAAATCTTTCCTCAGGTTACAAAGAGACCATTGTTCTCCTCTGATCCTTCAGGTTTGTCAAGAGGGGAAGATGCACTCTGAAGGGCAGTGAGGAGGTCAGTGTCCATTGATAAGGTCAAGAGTGAGGGGACAGCAGCTACCCATGCTGGATTGATTAGAGTCAGTCCCTGATTATCTCCCTTTACCTCATAATCCTCTCTCCTGGACAGGGTGTTAGCCTTGGCCATAGAGATACCTGGTTTGTAGACAAGCTTATAGTTAAACCTGGAGAGGTATTGTGCCCAGCAAGCTTGCCATCTATCAAGGTTCTGGGCTGTCATGAAGTAATGGAGGTTGGAGTGGTCAGTCCAAATCTCAAACTGATTGGGGGTGGCTTCCAAGTAGTGCCTCCATGTTTCCAAGGCTCAGATGATTGCTAGCATCTCCTTATCAAAGACCTGGTAGTGGCATTCAGGGGGTGACATGGAATGAGAGTAATAGGCAATGGGACACCAAAGGCCGTCTTCACGTTCAATGGAGAGTACAGCACCAGTATACTTCTCACCATCATGTTTGAAGAGCCATTGGGCATCCCAGACAAAATGTGATGTGAGGGAAGGATTTTGCAGGAGGTCAAGAGCCCAAGTCCCACAGAGGGCAGATGTGGACTTGGAACATCATGTCTTCACCCTTATAGGGCACAGTGATTTTGAGCTTCAAAAACTGAGTGACTGGGAAGTGAGACACTTGTGAAAAGCATAGTCAAAATAAACAACTCACTGGTGTTAGTTGTGATGCCGCTCTATCCAAAGTGGTGTGCAGCCCAGCATCATTAACCAGCATAACACTCATTGTTCCTTTCCTGATACAGTGGACCAATGCGAGAAGGGAATCTACCTGGGTTGAGGTAAGACCAGCTTCCACAGCAATTGTGGCAAAAATGTAGTTGCCCTCAGGAGTAAAAGGATGCCAGGGCTCAGAATCTGGTGCCACAACATGTTTGGGGTTTTGCTGACAAAAGTCTTCACAGGATTGGTAGAGAGTTGAACACTTGCTATGGGGATGAAATTTGGTCTTGAAATCATGAGGATAGTTAGTTGAGTGACTTGCTACAGAGGCCATAATTGACACATCAAAGTCTTGTGATAATGAGAATATTAGTTTACATAACACTCATTGATGTAACATTAGTACACCCCAAATTCACCTGGGTCCAGCATGTCACTACCACAAGGACTTGCTGTGCCCATCAGTATGTCATCTTCATTGAAAGTAAAAGTGGTTGGTGATCCTGTCCCATAGTGTGTAAGCACCAAGAGCAAGACACTGCTAAGTTAGTTTACATACTGGGGATTGATTGTGAAGGAGGCACTGAGAGCCATGTGGGGGGCATGGGAATGATGGCTGCAGTAGAATCTGAAGACCCAGCACCAGGATGCACTAGTAGCAAAGATGTAGCTATTGCAGCTTCCTTGGCAGCTTTAGCTAGTAGACAACAGATATAAGCTAACAGGTAGGTAATGGAGTTCAACAAAAAAAAAACTTACCTTGATGCACTTCTTGCATGTATGCCCTATTGTGCTTCTCTTGTTCCCACCAGTTGAAGACTTCCTTCTCACAGCTCTTCTTGTGCTGTTTGATACCTTGAGGCAGATATTGATTGCTGCAATGCTTGCAGGGTTGCTTGGTGGATGCCTCTTTTGATTGCTGGTAGCTTCAATGTGGGGGCATAGTGAATGATGGGCAACAGGAGAATGTGTAACACTGACCAGACTCTGACAGAGAATTGAACAGATCAATAATCATCACATGATATGTACTTGCAATGATTTGTTGGGCTTAAAGTGCACATCTAAATACCAAATAGAGTATTGTTATGGCATTGATATGATAAGGAATAATAGGACACCATTACATTAATGGTGCTCAGAGTGTAATTAAGGTGGCTATGGTTTGGCTATAGTTGTGCTGTGGACAAGCCATAGACATACTTACTACATTACCAACATGTCCATTTGTAGAAATTTGATCTCCACCAGTGAGCAGGAGAGCACTACTGTAGCTATCCAGGTTGATGTATCAATAGCACAAGCATGCCATGTGGTATTCCAATTGAATGTACACATCAACTTCTGAGTAATCTACATCCTTGAGGCTCCATGCCTCACCAGTCCAAACAAGAGCAACTGCTCTGCAATCTTGACAAGCTTGCACTTGAAGTCATTCAAGCTCAATATGAGAACACAATGGGATCTGATGGGGAGCACTCATTGCTATCAGGATCAGAAATCATTAGCCCAATTATAATTACCCCCCCCCCCCCCCCAAGCCCACTTACCCTGTGCATGTCCACTTCTGATGACACTGCTGCCTCGATCTCCAACAGCTTGGCTGCTGAATTGGACAAACACTATGCTCAGCTGCTTGATGCAATCAAGGCCCTTAGTGAAGAGGCTCATGCCATGCATATCTTGTTCAAGCTGGATGCACCCCTGGTGCATGTGCCACAAATCCAGCTCTTGTCACATTTTGCAGACCATTGCCCAGAATTATTCCACAAGAAGCTTCATGTTGACCCAAACACCTTTGATTTTACAGTGACTCAAAAAACCCTTTCAATGTTTTGCTGTTTTGTATTGATGGTGATGTCAAAAATCAGGGAAATTTCATAAAGTCCTGAAAGTATTCATGAAGATAGCCCTATGTCATGGCTTCAAAGGGGTAGCTTACTCAAGTTGTTTGGCCTTGGTTTGGTTGAGATATTGCATGTTTAATCAGGACAACTCATTGAAAGGGTTTTTTTGCTGATGAAATTGCAGCATATTCATGGCAATTGGACAGCATGTTTGATGGTATGGTGCATGTATTTGGGGCAGTAATGCCTGCTAGTGGTTACATGATATATCATGTGATCAATCCAATGGTTTGTCAGCATGTAAACAAAGCCAATCATTGAATTTGAGTCATTGATCCTTATCCTGTTTCACCACTCAATCAGGACTACTCTCTCAGGGAAATATCAGCAAATTATGGTGTTAATGGCATTACCATGACTAGGGTGTATGCCCAGCACCATCAGTCCCTTAGAAAAGTTAGCAAAATCCATCCCTGTACCATTTCCCCTACCAATGCCTGAGGGGTCCTGACAGTAATCAGTATTGGGAAAGCCAGAAATGTCATGGAGGTCAGTCTGGCACTTCAGCACATGAAGAATGAAATAATCCCTTCCCAACTGGTACATTTCTGCAAAAGAAAACCTTGTATCAAGGTTGGGGGAAGTAAAACCCTTCTTTACTTCCTGGGGGTTCTGGGTGGAGTAACCTACTGGGCCACCAGGATGCAAATTTCTTCCCTTCCAACTGTCCTTGGGTGCTTCCATTGGTCAAATATGACCAAACAATCCTTTCCCAGTCATCTGTGATTCAGCACAGGGCATAGTCTGGCTGACCCTCCTTGACACCTGGTGTGCACAGGAGGGCATTGCCTCACCCCAGCTTGGTGACAGCTTTTCTTGCATAGAAATGCACCAGTTTAGAGGGAATTAGCTCATTCTTCATGTGCTGAAGTGCCAGACTGACCTCCATGACATTTCTGGCTTTCCCAATACTGATTACTGTCAGGACCCCTCAGGCATTGGTAGGGGAAATGGTACAGGGATGGATTTTGCTAACTTTTCTAAGGGACTGATGGTGCTGGGCATACACCCTAGTCATGGTAATGCCATTAACACCATAATTTGCTGATATTTCCCTGAGAGAGTAGTCCTGATTGAGTGGTGAAACAGGATAAGGATCAATGACTCAAATTCAATGATTGGCTTTGTTTACATGCTGACAAACCATTGGATTGATCACATGATATATCATGTAACCACTAGCAGGCATTACTGCCCCAAATACATGCACCATACCATCAAACATGCTGTCCAATTGCCATGAATATGCTGCAATTTCATCAGCAAAAAAACCCTTTCAATGAGTTGTCCTGATTAAACATGCAATATCTCAACCAAACCAAGGCCAAACAACTTGAGTAAGCTACCCCTTTGAAGCCATGACATAGGGCTATCTTCATGAATACTTTCAGGACTTTATGAAATTTCCCTGATTTTTGACATCACCATCAATACAAAACAGCAAAACATTGAAAGGGTTTTTTGAGTCACTATATATTGGATCACATAAGTGATCACCCAATCTTCATGAACAACTCACCAAATAGGTAGCTCCCAGTTGCATTGCAGCTGGTGATCTTCTTGAATCATGTGGGGCACTATGGCAATGCTGTCACACCTGAAGATGTGAGGCAGTGGGCAGGAGTTAGTATAGGATTGGTTATCAAATGTACTCACCACATTATGATTGCACTGCTTGACCAGCATGAAAAGTTCATTTATTTCCCACATGTCAATGCTGTTGAGATGGAGAAAGCAAGAGTATATGTGGAGGAACATACATGCACAGCCTGGCAAAATGGGGTTTTTGTGGTCAATGGTTCAGCCATGAAGCTGATGTCAAAGCTGAGTATCTACAGTGAGACTTTCTATGATAGAAAATGCAACTACTCACTTAATTGTCAGGAGTGTATGATAGACAAGTGTGGCACAAAACTTACAGATTCTCCAGCTTGTCATGATACTGCATAATCTCCAGATTGTGGACTATGGGCTCAGCCATCCAGGAAGTGTTCATGATGCATGTGCCTTCCAAGCAACTAAAGTAGCATGTGAGCCTGACACTGCCATTCCAGAAGGACATTGGATATGGGCAGATAGTGCTTACCTATTGGAGCCTTGGTGTATATTGCCATTCAAGAGACCAAGGGGAGGTGTAAGGAGGGTAATACTCCTACACCAGTACTGTAGCTACTAGTGGGATAATACCTACAGATTCATAGGTATGCAGGGTCACTTGAACTCCAATACTATATAGGCATTACATAATATAGAGTGCCCATATATAAGTGGGTGTTCATCACACAGGTAAAGGACTTCTTTTTTACCATACTCTACACACTCAATATCACACTGGTCATGTTTATATTTGAGTGACTAAGTATACAAGTAAACAAGAAGCTCAGAAATCTTACATTTTTTAAACACCTGAAAGTGTTATGGGCCCCAAGTCTAACAAGAATTCTGTGCTGTAGGGAGAGGGTACTCCCTAGTAGGAAATTGGGTGATGGTAGAGATGTTGAGGTGCTGTTCTGTTTTATTTTTCTAAGGGGCTTGATCCCTGTTTTGTATTTGGGTCTGGGACTTAGGTGCAAGGTGAGTGGCTGATTAGTAAGTGTGGTTTGGACTTGGACTCGAGTTGTAGTAGTTAAAAAATAATAACCACCATTGAGACTGGAGAGCACAGGCTGGTGAGACCAGCCTGTGGCAGTCTTTTCTGTTACTGCCCTTGAGAGTGAGGTCAGGACAGCTCTAGGGGAGTCCTAGAGTGGTGGGGATTGAGGAGTATTGTCAGGTTGTCCAGCTAAGTGTTTCAGTTTCTTTTCATTTCATTTCCTCTACTAGCTCTCTTCTTCAGCAGGATCCCCTACAGGGTCTAACTAGCCTTTAGATCCTATACCTACCCTAATACTGACTTTTCTCTTCAGCACCACAGAAGAAAACTTCTCATGGTGCATCAAAACCTCTCGAACCCAATAGGATTTGAGAGGATGGAGACGGCAATGATCCACCACCATTGGAGAGGAATGAGAATCATCCCCAAGTGTGATCATCCAAGATGACTGCATGAGAAACCACTGATGATGCCAATCGTGCTATAATCCTAGACAAAGGGCCAAGTGCTCTAACCGACCTAACCACCGAAACTGCTCTCATAGAAAATACGAGAGCAGAAGGATTGGGGAAGGGAAAAGAAAGATCCAACAATAGAAAAAAACCACCCACCTTCCCCAAATTTATCTGAGAACTGAAAGATGTAGTGGTTGAATGCACCACTCAATGGGAGAACTTCAGTGACCAGGATGAACATGGCCACCAAGTATGTACCTTCAGAAAACTATATGATCTAGTGGACATGCCTGACATCGAGAGTGCACATGATGGGACTGGGAAAGAAGGATGAGGCCCTGCATGCAAAGCAAGGAGGGAGGTCCACTACAATGAAATGCCAGTGAGGAATGAATGCAGGCAGGAAGACACTCTACAAGGAGATAACACTCATAGAGTGGAGACAAGCAGAGTTGCTTGGTACCAGGTGATGTACAACATGGCAGACTGGCCAGACCAGGAAATCCCACCTCACATGGAAAGAGGCTTCAAGGAAGAAGAGACATTCAGCTGGAGGACAGGCACTGAACACCCAGGCAGCGACCCAGATGACAACCCAGACAATGACCCAGATGACAATTATTGTCACAGAAATAACCACAGCGATCACGATGACAATCACAGGAGAAGACAACCCCCAGCCCCTCCAGCTCCCCCTTGTCACAACTATAGGGATGATGAAGAGGAGGAACGTGATTGCCACAACTGCAAATGATCACTAGGAATACACTCACACTGAGGGTTAACCCCTGGTATGAGTGGATACACAGAATCCCTTTCTAGAAAAATATTGTCAGAGAATATACGAAGTGGTAGGCTGAAATATGGCTCCCACAGGTCCTGAGGTCAAAGCCATAAAAATCGCCCAACCTAAGTATTACAAAGGCCAGGATGACATTGACACCTTCGATGAATGGGTCAACCAGACATTGCACTGGTTGAAGATCTACAAAGTGACAGGGCTGGCCTGTGATGCAGATCGCATAATGTATGCTGGAACCTGCCTGGAAGGAATGGCAGCACAATGGTTTGACCAAGAAGTAGATGGCCCAGATCACACAATCCACAACTGGACATTCAAAGAATTCGTATGCTGCATGTTCACTCATTTCATCCATGAGGCTTCAGAGAGTAAAGATGCTGACTACCTTTGGGTTATCTTGTGCCGCTTGACCTCACTAGTACACCTCATACCTGTCAAGACCACAATATGAGTGTCCAAACTCATGTGTGTATTTGTTCGAGAAATAGTATGGCTGCATGGCCTCCCTGACACCATTGTATCCAACCAAGATGCCAAGTTCACCTCACAACTCTGGCACAAGGTGCATCAATTGCTGGACATGTGACTGCTCATGTCCACTGCATTCCATCTGCAAACCGATGGAGTGTCTGAGTGGGCAATCAGAAATGTCTCACAGATACTATGAGGCCTGGTCATGCTGGACCAACAGGATTGGGCTGAGAAATTGCCAATGGTCAAGTTCACTATCAACTTGAGTATCAGCAGCTCAATGGGATTTGCACTGTTCGAGCTGACCTATGGATACATGCCCAGATTGCTCCATAATGTGGAGAGCAATTGCCCATGACTGCTCCTGGGGTGACATCCTTCGTCCATCAAGCCAAGGAGAATCTGGCTATGGCTCATGATGCTATAATCAAGGCCCACATGGCACAGATGCACCATGCTAACAAATGACAGAAGGAAGGAGACAAATATGATGTGGGGGACATGGTGTACTTGTCTAGAAAAAACCTCACCTTGCCCAAAGGACATGCCAGAAAACTGCTTCCCTGGTATATTGGCCCCATGAAGATTATCCATGCCAACCCATCCATGAACACCTATATGCTGGAGCTGCCACAGCAACTCCAGGACCGTCGTCTCCACCCCACCTTCCATGCCAGCCTTCTGCATTGTCATGAACCCAATGACGATGCGATGTTCCCCAAATGTGATGCCCACATCTTCTATGATGTGGGCATACCTGATGATGCAGAATGGCTGGTTGATGAAATAAATGCCCACCATTGGGTGGGCCATCAGCTGGAATTCCTAGTCAAGTGGAGTCTAGGTGACTCCACTTGGGAGCCTTACCTGCACTGTAAAGACCTTGAGGCCCTGGATAGGTACCTCGAACTGCAAAACATCAATGACCCCCACCAACTGCCCAAACACAGTTGGTGCACTATGGAAGCTAATGTGCAAGGATATAGGACTTCCAATTTGTACAGGCCCCATGCACATGACCACACAACAACTGCCCACAGACTCATATATCCCACACTGTCTTTGGACTTGCCACTGGCTCTATACTTAGAACATTTTTAGCTATGATCAAACTCTATCACACCACTTACACAACCATTTCACTTTACGAAATTTTCTTGCCATCTCTCACTCTTTCTTTTACCACATCCACATCATAACCACAGTCCCCTTTCATCACTATGTCACACTGACTGTCCCACCTCCCAACAGCATCCTCTTGTGAGGATGGTGTTGTCTCCCCTGATGTGTCCATGTCCCCTGATGACAGGACATGTCGACATGAATCAATGTGACATGCGAAAGATGACACCCCCCCCTGTCACTCACCATCGTACTCCTGGCCCCCCTCCCATCATTGTTCACACTCATGTGACACCAAACATTGTCATGAGTGTCACTGCAAGCATCTCATAATATTTCTTCAGAAAATATGCTAAAAAAATGGAGGGAAGAGATACTCTTTTATTTTGCATTATTTGTCACAAAAAAGGCAAATATAATTTTTTCTTTGTGCAGAAACATAGATTAGTGGTAATGTCCATTAGCTTCTACATTAATTGGTATTAGCATCAATTCATGTTTTATGAAAGAAAATAAAACATTATTTCTGCATTTTTTCTTTTGAAACATCTAAAATAAAAGAGTATCTCTTCCCTTCCTTTTTTCAGCATGTTCTCTGAAGAAACATTGTGAAATGCTTGCAGTGTGTTCTGCCTCCCCTCCTCAATGACACTGGCATGCCAGTGAATTCAGTGTCATTGTTCACGATGACTGTGGCCAGTCCACCAGCTGCAGTATGTGCTCTGCACACACACTGCACATGGCACAAGACCTGGTCCTTGGCTCCCTGGACCTCATACATGCCCGCACGTCCTGCATATGTGTGTTGTCATGCCTCCTCAGCCTGGACAACACCTTGGCACTGCGAGAAGAGGTCAATTGCCTTCGAGCTGATTGGGACTACTGGTGGTCACACGCCCACTGCTACCAAGATGAGTGTGACCGCCTCAAAGATGATCATGACCTCAAACATGCATGCCTGGCCTCCCTGGCCTCCCAACCCCAGCACGACTGCCCCCCCCAACCATGTGTGGCAGGACCTGTTGTGCAGCATTGATCATGGTTCCTTGTTCAAGGGAATGACTGATGTGCACTGTTAGCCTTTCAACTAAGTAAACCGATAGGGAGGGAATAGGCAAGCCTTGGCTTTAAGGTGGACCTCTTCCAGGTATATTGACCAGTGGTATGGAGATGTAGTTGACAGGGACACCCTTGATTACCACCTTGTAGGCTGGAGGATAAGTCATACCAAGATTTAAGTGGTTACCAGTGTGAGTCGATGTTGGGATCAATGGCAAAAACAACCAAAAACCCAACACAAAGACAAGAAAAATGTGAGTGGTGGTTTTCCTAAGTGGTATCCTGCTTGAAGGACCTGTAAAATCAAAAGGGGAGGGGTTCTGTGCAGCTAGTGCAGAGGGAGGGGGATAGTCTGGACAGGGAGGAAGCTGGGAGACAAAGGGAGACAAAGATAACAGGCTCCTGTGAGCCTGAGGATGACTGGGAGCAAAGGAAGATCAGTGGATAGACCCTTAAGGGGGGGCTCAACCACTGGAAGACTGAAGATCATGATGGAGGGGCTTCAAAAGCGATGGGAGATGAACATATATTGCAGGAGGATAGTCTCCTGGAAGTAAGTATGAAAGTGACATATATTCTCTCTGGGCTATCTCTCTGATATCTGGAACTGCAGGGTTTATATACAAGACCAGAGCATAGCCTCCAACAAATGTGAAGCAACACTCTGTCAGCAATTGGTAAAGGGGTTGGTAAGGGATTGGTGATGATCAGTAAGGCTTGGTAAGGACAGGTAAGTGATTGGTAACAAAGTGGTAAGCATGACAAAGAATGTCAGTAAGCAATGTCAAATAAGTATGAGTCATGGAAGGAACGGATGATTAACATGCCAAGAGAACGAGTCAGGGTATTGGTCATGGCTGAGTAAGGGGTATGACTGAGCAAATCTCGATGTGACAGGTCAAGGCACAGTGATTCCAAATGAAGAATAGTGGGGGATCCTGCCAGGGGCTGAATGTTGGGGGTCTCCACAGGTGTCAGGGCATTGGATTTCACATTTTTCCCCCTCTTCCTCCTCTGAAAAAGGGTGCTACATCAACAGCTAGTCTTCAGCAGGGTCTGAGGAAGATGGGGGACTGTCCTCTCCCATGAGAGCAGGGAGAAGTGCCTCAAAATCATCATGAATGTGATCAGATAGCCTAGATGACAGTAACTGGTACTGAATCTGTTGCAACCTTGGAAGAACAAATGATGAGAGTGAGAAGTAGACATTGCAGGGGGTGGGAATGAAGGATCCATATGCTTCTTCAACTGGAGAGACTGATACAACCACATAAGACCTTTCAAGTCTGACAACAGACTCGAGACGACCAAAGAATGTCCTCCTGGATGTCATACTGACAAGGAGAACACACTGTCCCAAAGAGATGGCTTGGGAGGGAGTGGACAAGGAAGGGATGAACCAGGATGCTTCAGGGCAGAAGCTAGTGGGAAGTCCTGGGAGATATAAGTAGTTATGCTCCCTAGCACAGGACATGAGCAAAGAGATTGTTGACGAGGCAGCCATTGTGATGGGATTTAGCAAAATGGGTGTCCATTGGCAGAAATGCTGTAGAAAATCATGGAGGGTGAGGATTGTTACCAAATTTGGAAGGAAGGATGGCGTGATCAAGGGCTACCGGTGAGCGTGGGAATGATGTCGATATCTTTAGAAATGCCTGAGATATTCGAAAAACTGGAATGCCATACATGAGCACTAAAAAGGTTTGATTGGTGCTTGAACAGTTTCTTCCCTAGCATTAAGGATTGTTCTTGTGTGAAGGATGACTGCTAGATGTACCAGTCATCTTTTTGCATTAGGCCATGTTCCTCAATCTCCCTTATTCAGCAAGACTCCATGCTCACATTGCCAAACACCTTTTGTGCATGACAACATGAAGATACAGTAGATAGATTACCTACACAAAATCGATGGACATGGTCATCCATCTATGGTGCTATTCACAAGGATGCCTCATGTCCAGAATGCGCTTGAAGAATTGAACATGTCTCCAAATCCACAATCGAGGGTGATGCTACATTAGATGTAGCATTACAATACCCTTCACAGCTGGCACATAGAGAGTACAATCATGGCTGGGACAATTGTGACAGAGCGCAAATGGAGGGATACAGCCTGAATATTGACCATACATGTTGTGCAATACAAATAATGGCAGACTGTATACAGTCCATGGAAGCCGACAGACTTCAGAGCTTGTCAGAGGTATGCATAATGAGGTCAATACCTCAGGAAAGCCATAACAATGCGAGGGTACAGTATGGCCTACAAATCATAGAGGTGCACCTTCAGCGTTCAGGTGAAGAAAATAACTCTGTCAGGATATACCCCGATGATACAATAGTGGAAACACCACATGGTGACTTAATCATAACTAACAATGATAGACTGGATCATCATAGACTACAAATGGCAGCAATAAATATTGCTACAAAGATCAAACCTATTATGAAGCCTCCAGCTCAATCATTTAGGTATGCTATGCATACAAAAGATTCAGTGGGATCTCGTCCCAAGACAAGCGCAGAATTATGGACATGTGCAACACTACAGGCCATGATTAACAGCTGTAAAGCTTATATGATGTTAGACACTGGAAGTATGGGAAACTTCATAAGCCCAGTGTTTGCCAAAGTTACGAAAATGAGGGTATTTCCCCTTGAACAGCAGCTGACACTACAACTAGGCTGCATAGGCAGCTGTTCGAAGATCACTCATGGAGGAGTATCGAAGATATGGGTTGGAAACTACAAAGTCAAAATATACTTTGATGTAGCAAACACTGATCACTATGACTGTATCATAGGAATTCCCTTCCTAAGGCAACACAAGGTGATCCTCAACTTTGCTGACAAAACAATCATAATAGGAAATGAACAAGTATTGTTGCTCACAGAACCTGAGGCAACTGCAATGGGCAAGCCCCATCCTAGAGATTGACTCTCATGCCCTGCACAGCTTCAGCCTCGTGAGGGCTCAAAGGGGGGAAGGGAGTTCAAGAAGTCAAAAGAGCCAGATAGCTCAAAAAGCGAGCATCTTGCACTAATCAAGCATAGTAAACGATTGTTACAAAATGAGGATATACCTCAACTACAGAACCAGTGGTTCAAATGGTATAAGCATAGACTGAGTGGGGTAATCCCAAGATTACCCCCACTACAGGAGGTAAATCACAGGATTCCCCTGGTAGATAAAAACAAGCAGTATGCATACCACCTGCCACGATGTGCTGATGCACTCAAGCAACAATTATCAGATAAAATATGGCTCTATACAGACATGGAATGGTGGGTATTGAAAAGTGTCCCACAAGCTGCACTGATGCTATGCATCCCAAAGAAAAATGGAAAACTACAAACAGTCATTGACTGTTGTAAAAGAAACAAGAACACGGTGAAGGATGTCACCCCATTTCCAGACCAGGATCAGATCTGAATGGATGTAGCTCGAGCAAAATTTCGCTCTAAGATTGACTTGTCGAACGCATATGAACAAGTTCATATAGAACCTGAAGATGTCTGGAAGACAGCCTTCTCAACAATATACAGGACTTTCCTGAGCCAAGTTATGCAGCAGGGAGATTGCAGTGCCCCTGCAATGTTTCAATGTCTAATGACTGTGATCTTCAGAGACCACATAGGACATTTTGTATACATCTATCTCAATGACATATTCATCTATAGTAATACAATAGAGGACCATGAAAGGCACCTCGGAATAGTGTTTGAATTACTAGAGAAAGCTGACTTCTACCTCAAGAGGGAGAAATGCGATCTCTATGCAGAAAAACTCAACTGCCCAGGACATGTCATAGATGCTAAAGGCATATATGCTGACAGAGACAAGATGTCTTGGATCAGGAGCTGGAGAACTCCTAAAACTCTCAATGAAGTCCAATGGTTTGTTGGACTAGTTGAATACCTGGCACAATTCATGCCAGATATATTGGCATATACAATGCCCTTGACCAGTATTCAATGAAATGAACACCTGTTCCAGTGGAGGGAAATCCATGATAGATGTTTCCAAATGATCAAAGACCTTGCATGCAAGTATCCAATCCTGTGACCTATTGATCCACAAAAAGAAGAGCCAATATGGCTTGTGTGCAATGCATCACTCTACAGAGTAGGTGCATTGTATGGGCAAGGGCCTGAGTGGAAAACCTGCTGACCAGCAGGATTTATGTTGAAAAAGTTGAGCAATGCTCAACAGAATTATTGAACATTTGAGTGAGAAACACTCACAATAATCGAAGCATTACTGAAATGGGAGGATAAACTCCTCGGATTTAAACTTATGATCATCACCGATCATGAGGCTTTGGGTTACCTTAAAACCCAACAAAAGTTGTTGAGCAGACAAGTCCACTGGCTGGACTACATGTCTCGGTTCAATGCAAACATTGTCTATGCTAAAGGCACAGAGAACCACATAGCGGATTGCCTGTCTCAATACTATGAACGAGAAGGAGGCAATATAGCCTCCAATGAAGAAGTAGAATGGGCAGATGCAGATATACATCTGGACACAGAGGGGGATGATCTCCCACAGGATAGATGGCAAGAGCTGAGTTTATCAGCAATATGAGAGGGAGAGATCCCTCAAAAAAGCAATCGCCTGAAAGAGAAGGTAGAAAAGTGATATGAAGAGGCTAAAGAAATGGCCTCAGCCACAGAACAGAGTAACAAGGACCCTCCTAACACAAGTGCACAGGATAATCCATCAATACTCGAATCTGCTGAGGTCACCAAAGCCTCCCCAAAAACATTTGGTGAAACACCAGAGTTCCTGGATGCTATCCAAAAAGGATACAAAAATGAGCCTATGATCAATAAGGTAATGATGTGACCATCACATCACCCCCAATTCGAGGAGAAAAATGGCCTCCTCTACACGAAAAATCATGGAGGAGAGAAGGTACTATGCCTTCCACATGCAAAGTACAAAGGCAATGATGTTATTGCAAGAGTAATTGACCAAGCACATAGGACACTGGGCCACTTTGGCCCCCAATGAACAGCAGATTACATCTGCAGATGGTACTGGTGGCTGAAGCTCGGCAGGGAAGTGGACAAATTCTGCCAAACTTGTCTGATATGTCAGACTACAAAAACTGACAATCAATGGCTGAAAGGCCTGTTGCACAGCCTGCCTGTGCCTAGAAGACCTTGGGGGTCAATAGCAATGGATTTCGTGGGACCTTTCCCACCAAGTGATGGACACAACTACCTGTGGGTAGTCCTGTGTCGTCTGATGTCGATGGTACACCTAGTACCAGTAACTACGACTATTCGAGCATCTGAGCTCACAGGAATGTTTGTAAAAGAGATAGTCTGCCTGCATGGACTGCCAGAGACAATAGTTTCAGATTGAGATGTGAAGTTCACTTTGGCATTCTGGCATGAAATGCACAGAATGCTGGGAGCCAAGCTCCTTATGTCAACAGCATTCCATCCACAGACCGACAGAGTGTCTGAAAGAGCAATAAGAAATGTAGCACAGATGCTATGGGCAATGGTCCAGCCAGACCAAAAGGACTGGACATCAAAGATGCCTCTGGTCGAGTTCACAATTAACTCAAGCATACAGTGAGTGAAAAAACCCTTGCAATGATTCACTATTTTTCACTAACTGCAGTGTAGCACTGGAGGGCGTGGGAATCTCGCTTGGCCATAGTGGGATGGATGGTAGTACTGACTCTTGGCTACCGAGGGGTCACTGTATCACGTGATTATGTCCAGTGGTCATTGAGATATGTTGGTTTTAAAACAGGTACATCATTGCAAGGGTTTATTCACTTTTGGTCTGGGTAGTAGAATCTCACTCAAATGAAGGGATAATTGTGGTTGTTTGGTCATACAAACAAAGATACACATATCAACATTGTGTCTGAGTTCCAAAAAGTTCACACACTTCTTTGTTTCCAACCTCTACCACCATGAGATCCATCTCTGCCACCCAAAGGAATACTATCCTGACTATGCTTGATGCTGGTCACTCTGCTTCCTCTATTGCCTCTAGTACTGGCCTGCATCTCTCTACCATCTCTAGGCTTTGTTCCAAGGAGCATTCCACCCTGCAGAAGTCTGCTGGAGGTCATCCATCCAAGCTTTCCCCTGCCAATGTCCACCATGCCATCCATTTTATCTCCACTCAGAAGGCAGAAAATGCTGTCCAGGTGACCAAAACTCTCTCCAATCTCATCAACCAGCCCCTCCACCCAAATACTGTTCAGCAGCACTTAAAGAAGACTGGTATGAAGGCTGTGGTCAAGCATAAACAACCTATCCTCTCTGCCAAGCATTGCAAGGCAAGACTTGACTTTGCCTATGCTCACAAGGATTGGACTCTGGAGGACTGGAAAAGGGTGGTATGGTCTGATGAAACTAAAATCAACTGCCTGGGGTCAGATGGTCACAAATGGGTGTGGAAAAAGCCAGGGGAGAAGCTGAATGATAGGCTAGTGGAGGGGACACTGAAGTTTGGAGGAGGTTCTCTCATGATGTGGGGCTGTATGACTTGGGAAGGTGTTGGATATGCCACCAAGATTGATGGTAGGATGGATGGAGACCTTTACCTCCAAATTTTGAAGGATGAACTACAAGATTCCCTTCAGTACTATGGTCTTCATCCTCCTGACATCATCTTCCAGCAGGACAATGACCCCAAGCACACCTGCAAGCAGGTCAAGGAGTGGCTGGAGGAGCAGGATTTTAGGACTATGGTATGGCCTGCACAGTCCCCTGACCTCAACCCCATAGAACATGCCTGGGGTTACCTCAAGAGGAGGCTTGCAGAGTATGAGCACCCCCCCAAGGGAATACTGGAGTTGTGGGAGAGGACTCAGGTGGAGTGGAATGATATACCAGCTGAAGAGTGTCAGAAGTTGATTGAAAGCATGCCTAGGAGGGTTGAGGCAGTGCTTAAAGCAAAAGGAGGCTATACCAAGTACTGATATCCCCCATATACCCTTCCATTACCAAAAGTGAATAAACCCTTGCAATGATGTAACTGTTTTAAAACCAACATATCTCAACAACCACTGGATGAAATCACGTGATACAGTGACCCCTCAGTAGCCAAGAGTCAGTACTACCATCCATCCCACTATGGCCAAGCGAGATTCCCACGCCCTCTGGTGCTACACTGCAGTTAGTGAAAAATAGCAAAACATTGCAAGGGTTTTTTCACTCACTGTAAGTAGCTCGACAGGGTTTGCACCATTTGAACTGAATTACAGGTATATGCCCAATATGATGCAGTGCATCAGAGAGGGTACACCCTCAACAGCTCCAGGAGTGAAGACATTCATCAAACAGGCTCTAGAAAATCTAGAGATGGCTCATGATGCCATCATTGAAAGCAGGATAGTACAGATGTACCATGCTAATAAGAAACAAACAGAAGGATCCAACCTTCAAGAGGGAGACCTTGTGTATCTCTCCACACAGAATTTGAGCATCCCAAAGGGATGTGCACAAAAACTCATGCCTAAATATATTGGACCGATGAAGGTATTGCGCTGTGATAGCACAAATGATACCTATGCACTAGAGTTGGCTGAGCAACTAAGGAAGAGGCACATACACCCGACATTTCACATTGGGTTACTGTGAAGGTACGAGCAGAACAATGATGTTCTGTTCCCAAAACGTGATGCCCACGTGTTTTACGATGTCAGTATGACCGATGAGGAAGAATGGTTAGTTGATGAGATAACCACTCACCAGTGGACGAATAACAAGGTAGAGTTCCTTGTGAGGTGGAACCTCAGAGATACAACATGGGAACCCATGTCTAATTGCAAAGAGCTCAAGGCCCTAGACAGGTACCTCGAGCTCCAAGGTGTACAAGATATATGCCAATTACCCCAAAGGGTAAAGCAGTATGCATAAGCGTATGGTAACCACTTAGTGGTTAGAACATAGTACAAGACTACTAAATGGAATCAAACAGACAAGTATGAAAAACAAAAACAAATATAAGTAAAAATAACAAGATGGAAATAACATTGTCAGCCTCGAGCACAGCATGGTTACTATAATTAAGTAGAGTATTTAGTCTTTCCCTGATCACATTTTCTTTTCACGTGTACCTGCCTTAGTTGGTCATGTGCTTTTCTTTTTTATGTTACCTTGCTTTTCCTTTCCTTTCTCTTTAATGCTCACTCCATTCTAGTAGTCGTAGCTACAATGTCCCATCACAATCACCATCGCAAACACTCCCCAAGCCCATACTGCTCACCCACCCCTGACCCTCACAGGTCTGCCATGCCTCAACAGGGCAGATCTCTCTCATGTTCCGACATGTACACTGATGGTTCACCATCTCCGCCCTGCTCTCCTGCCAACCAACACAGTTTGCGTATGGTCAGTAGTGGCCACAAAAGGCCACACCCTCCCTCCTCCTCCCCTGGGCATGAATGCTGCAGGGATAAATGTTCCTGCCCATACTGGGAGTGTCACCCCCAGTTTCCTTTCTTGCACCATCACGGCACTTGCAAAACTTGCGCAGCCTATGCACTTCATCTCTCTCAAGGCATGGCCTTGTTGGATGTGGGCATCATGCCTGCTATTGTCACTCTCGCTGACAAGACTGCACATCTCATCAAACGTACACCTTATGACGAGTTGCATCATCGCATCAGCTGTCTTGAGTGAGAGCTCGAAGATACCTCATATGACCTTCGTCATGCTCTTTGCAAGGTCGATGACCTGTGTCACACACCTGCCCCCACCGTCTCTGCTCCCACCATGGTCAAGCAAGCTGTGCATGACTTTGAACACACTCATATTGCCTCCCTAGGAGGAGGCACTTATGATCCAAGTCAGGAGGCTGGTCCTTCCCGGGTGGATCCCCCACCGGCCATACCATCCCCCTCTTCTTTACAGGGGAGGATACAGGCTAAACCTGCATCACAGGTTGAGCCTGTAGGAAAAGGGAAGGCGAAGGCACCCCCAACGGACAATCAGGTTGCACCTGACTTTGGTATGGAGGATGAAATTACCTCCACTGGAATATATGACGACGTTCCTATGGTCATCGATACTGCTGTCCAGGGAACTCTATTCCCTGAGTTTACAGGGTGTGAGAACCTGTATAGAGTACTCTGCCTCGGACAAGGCAAGGATGGCATGAGGACAATCCTCTTTGTGAGGGTCAATGACAACCTCTATGCTTACAGCGATGAGAGGCTTGGCACTGCCCTCACCAACATCTGTCAGGGGACCCCCCCTCCTGTGACAACTGACAAACAAAGTTGTATCTCGGTCACTCCAAGAACTGATAGAGAAGATTAGAAGAAAGGAGTTTTAGGTGCAAGGCACAAAATGAACTCGATTGGAGTATCCTATGACAAGAGAGCCCAGTATTTATACTACTAGAGTTATTTGTACCAAGGAACACTATAGAACAAACCAAACAAAGAGAGATAAACGCGACTGGCTACAGTCGAACACACTGAGTCAATGCGGCAAGAGCTGACTAAGTGAAGTGTCTAACAAGTGTCTGTGTAACCCTAACCAGAGAGTAACTAAAAAAGGAAAACTACGCTAAGAAAAGTTAAACACCATTACACCTCCTGTCCCAACCAGGCAACACCTCACCGGCCCTGTCACTAGATGGGACAGAGGGATCATGGGTCCCATTGGACTTGTCAACACCGCAGAGGATATCTGCAAACTGTATGCCCAAGCATACAATGAGCCTGAGGAAAAGGCCCCCTGTGTCCGTAGGGCACAGGATTTGGTTACCCACATCAACTTGTGGAAGAAATGCAAGTTGGAGACAAACAAGGTGATGAACCTTGTGCTTAGAGAATGGAGGCTGCCTGCTTGGGCCTCCCAGAAATCATGCCAAAAGAGGGAGGTGCTAAGAGATAAAGAGAGAGCATGAAGGGAGGAAGATGCCTCTGGACAATGACCTGCTGGCAAACCACCAGCCCTACAGCAATGGCTAGAGGATCATTTGGCCACCCCCTTGCCAGAGATGGAGCAGAGGCCCATCATTCCTCTTCATGACCATGTAATGGTCAAAAATCCTGGGGCCTCCCAAGCCCCCACTTCTCATCAAAGACCCCTTACTAGGGGTCAACCTTTTCATCCCAGAGGAGGAGCACAACCCTCTGGTAGAAAGACAAGAGGGGGCATCCCCAAATTACCCCAAAAGGCACCCCCTCTCGACACCCCAGTCCAGGACTGGGTAAGGTTTATCCAGACGTACCAGAATAGGTACAGTGGCTCAGATGAGAGCTCTGAGCTCTCTAGGATGTTCCCAGGGGTGCTAGGCATTAGCAAGTGCCCCAATGATGATGAATGGGAGATCGGTCCTCCCTCCGCCCAAATGGTTCGAGGGTTCCTCCTCTATGAGCAACTAGCTCCAGTCCCCAGAAGGGACCATGACCAAATGGTCTGGTTCCAGGAGCTAGTTCACCTCCTGGCAGCCAGAGGTCGCTACAGGGCCCTCCTCGATTGGGCCGAGGTTTCCCCTCACACTGGACCTCAGGTTCCCTGGGAAGGGACATTTTCCCAAACAGCCACTATGGCTGATGTTGCTGCTTACTTGGCAGCTAATGGTGTCACACCCCACACCACCAACGATGCCATTGCCTGGGCCTGTAGGGCAGGTAATGAGTATATTGCCCGTGTTGTGAGTAATGGGGGGGATCAAGACCCCAATGTCCAGGCCACAATTGACCTGCTGAGGGTGGCCATCCACGACCCTCACCCACTGAGTGAGAATTGGTCGGTCAAATGGGTCAACCAACAGGCTCAGGCCCTGGGGATCTCCCCAGAGAGGATTGCAGCCTATGAGGCCCACATGTTTGAAGCAGGGGAGGTGTATATCCTCCAAGAGTTTGCTGTAACAGCGGCTCTTTATGACCTACCCCATCTCCCCAGAGGGGATGACCAGGGTATGAGTGGAGATTCCCCAGCTGGGACTTGGGAAGCTGAGGAAGGAGAGTTGCCAGATGGGCCAGCACCAATGTAGAAGGGACGCTATACCTTTGGCCCTGGCCACTACCCCCAAGGGCATAACCCCTCAGTCAGCAGATTTGGTCTGTCTGACAGTAAAGTACTCATTGCATGAGGGTTCAACACCCTTCATGCTTGGTCTAACAAGGCTCAACCTTTGGCTGGCAGTACTGCGAGGTTCAACACCTCGTATGTATGTGTAGGCTTTTGCCCTAATCTCGTTGTATCCCTTCCTTCTCCTTTCCTTTTTCTTTTTCTTTTTCTTTTCTCATTCCGAGCCTGTACTGGCTCTACAGGGGGAGGGTGTTAGGGGTCATGCCTTTTTGGGCACAAGTTATCATCCACAGGCATGTGATACCTCAGTATCACATGCCTGTCTGTCTGGTATATATGCTGCTATGGAAAATTTTACATAGTCCTAGTCTTACATATTTTCATACTTGTGAATACCATACGGTACAGTTTGCAAGTGTGAACTTAAGGCAACAAAGCTTACACATGTGGCTTGCCAGGGGGGTAAATTTGGAACCATTCCCAGTTCACATGGCTTTGGATCAACATGTCATGATGTAAGGAGTGAGTACTCCCCACTAGGATATTTCTTTTATTTTATAGTTTTTTACTTTTACTTTTACTTTATTGTGTTTACTTTCTTTTCTTTTGCTCTTATTCTTTTACCCTAGACTTTACTTAGTTTCAAAGTTAGACACATGATGTGGCTTAAGTAAGCTCACATGCACTTACACTTCACTGTACTTACAAAAAATAAAAAAGTTTGGAGAGTTACAAGTTTGAGTTTGAGTTCAAGAAGGCTGCATGTGGCCTTCTTCAGTGTTCAGACAGTCCCAGACAGTCTCAGATGTTCCCCAGACAGCAATTCCTTCCAGGCTATAGAAGCCCCTTTGGAAGTTCTCCCCCTCTCAGATCTCTCATCCATCCTCAGCTCTTATTATTCTGATTCTTCAATGAATGAAATGTCAAAGGTTGATCATGCCAGAAAAGGGATTTACATCATATTGAGGGAGGTGTATAACCATGCAGTGGAAGAAACACCAAATGACATGATGCTGTTGAAGGAAAACCCCAAAGCACAAGGGTTGTCAGACAGAACCAAAAGATATAAGCAATGCCTCTATGTTCCACCAAAAACATGAAAACAATGCCTTAGGGACTACCACAACAACCCAAGCTCCAGACATCCTGGAGTGAAAGCCATGATGAAGAAAATGGTGAAAGAGGTATGGTGGCCTGGTATGTGGAAATTGGTCTGAGACTACATCAAAGGATGCCCAGTTTGTCAAGCAAATAAAGTTGTAACCCACCCAATCACCCCTCCAGTCACTCCACACACCACCCCAGCAAACCCCCTTCCATTTCAACAGATCTCCATGGACTTCATCACCAATCTGCCAATGTCAGAAGGTTTTGACTCAGTCCTAACCATCATTGATCAAGGGCTGACAAAGGCAGCTGTGTTCATGCCAATGACCAAGACCATGGACTCAGTTGGATTAGCAAGGCTGTTCCAACAAAACATGTATCAAAGATATGGACTCCCTGAAAGCATTATATCAGATTGAGGTCCACAGTTTGCTTCCACCTTCACCAAGGAACTCTACAAGGCACTTGGCATCAAAAGTAAGCTGTTGTCAGTGTATCACCCTCAGACCAATGGCAAAAGTGAGTGAGTGAACCAAGAACTTGAAACATACCTCCAATGCTACTGCACTGAGCTACCTAACTCTCGGGCACAAAAACTACTGGATGTGGAGTTTGTGCATAACTCCTGAGTACATTCAGTACATGGACAAACTCCCTTCTCCCTCTTGTATGGGTTCAACCTTTCACCCTATCCTTCTACTTGCATAACTGTAGCCCCATCAGTGGATGAATGACTACAGTCCCTTGCCCACAATTGCAACTTGGCAGCAATCTCTCACAAGGATGCACAGGAACTGATGAAGAGCTGAAGCAAGGGAACATACACCGCCCCAAAGATCAGAGATCAGGTCTGATGCAGCTAACTTGAGAACTCAGGGACAGTCAGCCAAGCTGGAGCTGAGAAGACTCGGCCCATTCACAATCTCTGAAGTCATATCACCTGTGGCAGTACAGCTACAGCTCCTGAGTACATGGAAGGTTCATCCTGTGTTCCATAGGTCATGAGTTTACCCCTATACAGAAACCAACAAGTATGGACCTGTGCCCACTCAGCCCCTACCTGATCTGGTTGATGATGAGGTCAAGTGGGAGGTGGAGGCTGTCCTCAACCACCACAGCAAGGGCTGACATCAGGCAAGGGAGTACCTGGTCAAGTGGAAAGGGTTCCCACATTTGTCAAACACCTGGGAACCAGAGGAACATATAAAGGAGAATGTGGAGGAAGTCCTCTATGACTATAAACTAGCCTGCTGCCTCCAGTAAGTGTTGTCACCTCGCTCCATCAATACTGAAAACCCTGGCTCTGACTACTTTGACTGTGATGAATCCAACTTTGCCACCTTTGGATACAAGTCAATGGACATCTCCTCACCCTCACCCTCATCACTCCCTGTACCCACTTCATTCACCCCCAAATCATTACCCGAACCTCCCATTGCCAGTGCATTATTGTCTGAGGGAGACAGAGTGTCCATTGCCACCACTGAACCCATTTCTGACTCCTCCTCCTTCTGCCCTCTCAGATCACTCATGGTCAAATGCATCAGACCCAACAAGGGAAAGAAACATGCCAGACTGCCTACCCCACTTCCCCATGTCCCCCTCATGGATCAACTCTCAGCCATGCCCTATGACTATGACCCCAATGAAGGGCCAAACCTGAATGAACAACCACCCATTCCTGCTTTACCTGTCTCCAGACCCCTACCATGCGAGCACATACTGCCCTGTACCGGGGCTTCCTGTTTTACCTCCACCTGCCAAGACAGCTCAGTCATGGGCCCCATGACATCTCAGTTCTTCGACTATTGTTGGCTTCTCACAAAGTACAATGGAGGGTACCCACTTGATGGGGTCTCACCAGAACAATGCCAATGTTTATGGCTGTTGTGTCAGGTCTTCTGAGGATCAGACATAGTTACATCTTATGTTCCCAATTTCTTGGGAACCACTCAACAGTGTGACCCTGAGGAAAAAGGAGCCTATATCAAACAGCTCCTACATGCCACTATCAGTGCTATGGGTGACATCTAAAATGATGTGATCATGCTGATACATCAGGATCTAGGCCCAGAAGTTGCTCACTCCTTTCGAGTCAAAAACACCAATCGATCCATTAGAAGTGGGTTGGATGCCTTATGCAAGGTTGCTTCTGCAAGATGGAAGATTGCAACTTCATCAGATGGTCAGAACAGAAATACAAGGAAGGACAGAGTCTCAGGGGCTGCATCCTGGAAATGTGAAAACAAGATGAGGACTGCCTTATGGAACTCTCCCTGAATGGCTACCCAGTGTTAAGAGAGAGACTTCTACACCAGAACCATGTGAAGAAAAGGAAGTCAGACATAAAAGGGTCTTTCATCATGCTGCAACCACCATAGCCAAATCAGCTAAAAACAGCAGAGCTGTTTATGCCTGGGTCAATTTGTTAGAAAAGGCCTGCTGGGAACTCATTGATCACTCTGTTCATAACATCATACAAACACAAAGTGACATCCCTCCCTGTCCTTTTGTCACCATCACCCTCAATGATCACCTGCAGTTCTATCTTGGCAGACACCTTCCCCTTCCCAACATGCATCCTCTCCATCCTTACACCTGCTTTGACTGCCACCTCCTTGGCCACTGGTCTTGTCACAACAGCATTGGCTCATGATGGACAACTCCTGAGGAGGCTTCCATCTTGTTCCCCTTCACCACTTCATCAACCTCATCCTGTCATTCACTGACATTGCCACATGCCTCAAACCATCATCAATCAGGGGCTCACTGGTCTTAACTGGGGGTGATGTTACACCTAAACCCAGCACCTTCCTTTTCCAGGGTTCCCCTGTTCCTCCATGCTTATGCCTTGTTAGGCATCATCTTAGTAATCACCATCATTGTCTCCTGTCTGGTGGCTTACCACATTATCCATACCATGCCACCCAATGGTCTACTTCTTTGGTAACTCCATTGCCACACCACACTGGGCCTAACCCTGGTTCACCTATCAGTCTCCTCCTGTCTCACTTGGTTGCTCCCTTGCTTGTCAGTCTCTCTTTCATTTGTTGACTCATTGTTGTACTATAGCTGTGCTTTACTGTGCATAGTTGCCTTTCCAGTCACCCCATATTGTACTTGTGTCTATGTTCTCATCCCCTTGCTGACTGATGGCTATGCCTACTAGACATATATAAGCCCATTGGGTCATAGCCACGTACTTTAGCTTTTTGCTACCTTGCAACATGCTACATTTATCACCAGTCTCTGGTGATACAAGTGTCAGTGTCCAAGGGGACTCAAAGTCATTACATCCTGAGGTATGATTTACCATTGATCTAAACACACTTGTCCTTTGTTAGGACATTCATGCACAATGGCATAACACACTGGGGAACTGGTCAGAAAACCTTGCAAGAAGCACTCTGATGCAGGCAGGAAATGATGTCAAGGTCCAAAGAGTGCCATAACTATCAGCTCATCCTTGGAAGAAAACTCTTCAGAAGATGACATGTGAGATTATGTGAGTCCTGCACTTAACACTCAGCACTTAATCATTCATACTTAGAGCAAGATTTATCAGTACTGCCATCAGTCCACTACTAAGTACCCATGTCACACTTCCACCAGTTATCCTGCAGATTCTCTAGTCATAATAGTCATTTAAGTAGGTCTCTGTTCTTTACACCACACAGTAGCTATGTATAGACATCAAGGAGGGTCTCTGGCAAATGCTGAACACCAAGTGGTTTATGTGTGTATAGGAATTGAGGAGAACTCATATAGTGATTACTTGTTTAAATACCAAGATTGTGCTGGCTAAGTCACTAAGTGGCTGTGAACATCTGTAGTCAGTGGCAGAGGAGTATCACTGGCAATCACTGATCACTGCCACATGCATTAGCATTGGAGAACATCCTGTGATCTATTCCATGGTAATTAAGATATAAATATTTGTACTAGGAATACTGGTTAGATAGGTTACTACATCAGCAAACCCCCCCCCCCTCTATACAGGTCTGTACAGACCTGTACAGACCACAGACAGGTCCCCCCCTGTACAGGTCTGTATGCATATCCATATCTGTACAGATCTAAAAATCTGTACAAACCTACCCCAGATTGTTTCAGTACACAGATTCTCACCACTCACATATGTTGTAGTTGACCAATAATTGAATCATATTATCATAAGCTACCTAAATTACATGTCAAGGTACAAGGATATACATATCTATGTATACTAAGCAGTCACTTATTACTATTAGTAGGGAGAGGGTACCCACCATAAGGGTGGTGGTAGGAAAGGAGGGTGGTGAGGGAGGGACGATGATGAAGATGATGGTGAGGAAGAGGGATGGCAGTGGTAGTGGAAAGAGATGTGGTATGGGAGTGAGCTGGGTTTAAATATCCTTTTCTGCTTACCTCAGCAACTTTTGAAGCCAGTTGTGTGGGTTGTGTGGCACACCTCTATAAATTTCAAACTCAGATTCAAACTCTGCCAAAAATGAAAGTTGTAGCCTATGATCACAGGACCATGGGAATATTTTTACCTTAGTAATATCTCCTTTTTTGGGTGAGATATTTGCAAAGTTCTCATGGAGTCCCAGTTTGCAAAAATAAAAAAGTGGCTGTACAGTTATGATGTCATAATGAAAGTTGTATTGTATGATATCATAATCATGTCAATATAATTATCTCATCAATACTGTATGTCTATTTTTGGATGAGATATGGGCAAATCAAAGTTTAGATCTGTGGTGTCTGTGGGTCTGTGGAGTCTGTAGAGTCTGTAGGGTCTGTAGGGTCTGTAGGGGTCTGTACTTGGTCTGTGGAAAATCTGTACCATCTGTAGGTCTGTGCCTCTGTACCAAACCCAGGGTTTTGCTGATGTACATGGCTGTGAATGTTCGAAGCCTGTGCATGGTGTGGCCATCAAGATATGTGAGTTTGCTTGCATCAGCTTTGGTGGATGAGGGGTCACCAGAAATGGCTGGACACTGCCACATACATGTATGGGAATTGAAGCATTTCTTTTCCAAATGATGCCAAATTTTTCATGAAATACTACATTATATGCTATCAAATGCAGGCTAGATATAGGTACCCATGAAGGGCCAATGTCTGTATGTTGTGTAGCCATTGAGATATGTGAGTTCACCATTGTCAACAGTGGCGAACAGGTGGTCACCGGAAATGGCCGGGCACTGCCACGGGCACGAGAGTTGAACGGACCTCTCTATCGAAGCAAATTCTAAAATATATACTACGGAATGAAAGCTAGCTAAGAGTACTACATGGTAGTGAAAGTCCGATGTCCGTACGTTGCGTGGGTGTTGAGATACGTGAGCTCGTTGTCAACGACGGCGACGAGAGGTGTCGGGGATGACGCGGCACGGGCGTGGGAAGCGTCGGGGAGGCGTTGATGACAAACCTTTGTTCGCGCGGCGCGGCTTAGTAGCTTTAGATTTCTCTAAGTGCTCCTCAGTATTCAATAATTATTCATTGAGGGGAGAGACGTCTCAGACATGTCGCCTTAGACATACATCACAACAGTAATATATTATCTAATTAGATTATTTAAGTGGGAGTATCAGGTGCGAGAGCATCATCAACCACGGACTTGATGCCGAAGAGAGATTCAAACAGAAGCCCATTACACGTCTTGCCTTTCAACCACCACTTGGTCGACCACAATGGTGCAAGACCGTCTGATCGTATCATCTAGCACTGGAAGTCCCAGTGCATCCTCGTCGCCGCTGTCTTCAGAAACACCAATGGTACGCATACTGACGCCAGCCTCCATTGCACCAGACCACTACTCGACGACGTTCAGACTACTATTCCCACACAGGACCTTGCAGCAGTTGTAGAAGTTGCTCTTGGAGTCCAACTGGAACGACTACGGGTCACGGAGGCGTTGGCAGCCTGCGACAATGCGGTGGTACGTCTCGAAGACGCATGTGCCTCAGTTAGGTAGAAATCAGCTATCATTTCTCGATTGGAACGAGAACTCGCAATTCTCAGGCGGTCGTTTACCCCTTCACCGATGAACCCGAGTACATACAAGAGATTCAATACAGCGATTCTTGCACCGGTACCGAGGATCAAACGGACGACGAGAAGGGCATCAACTTCGAAAAGACATGTGAGAGAAACACGCCCAGGAATTCTTTTCATTTGCGTGTCGATGGCCCTCAGAATCTATCACGCGGTGATTCTACCAGTGATTAATTGTATTCTCCGCTAGGTACGTTCGGACTCGCCATCCTCCCGGGTACGAATCACAACACCACCCAAAACTACATGTTCGGATGGGCATGCTGCGCATACCTCTCGGGCGTCGAACAAGCTTTTGCCTGGCGTAAACGATGACCTCAACGAAAAGGTGAGTTCATATATGTGGCCAACCAACTTTATGTTTCCGCATGCCCGTCCAGATTGCATTGTCATCGTTCTCGTTAGAAGGTGGACCCGAGAAGACCATCGCTACACAACATTCGATACTTGCCGCGCTTCCCCTTCCGTCCGACATCCCAGAGGAAGAGCTGCAGCCTATCTTTCCCCCACGCTCATATTCATTAGGCGACTTCCTCCGTGATACCACTGGCGTGCGTACTTACATACGTTCAGTATTCTCGCCTTAGTGACCCTGTCCTCAGGACTTTGAAGAACTTGTACGGAAACTCTGATTTTCCTTTCTAAGCCGGTTTCTCTAGCTAGGATCGTCAGATTGAAGAACTACCACGTCTTGTCGCAAGTCACAAAGTACTGGTGTCCGGATTGGGAAGAACATGGATACTTTCTCACTCCGGCTTTCAAGTGCATCACAAATCCGCGCGTCGTCACTGCGCATCGGTGGTTGGCCGTGGACGTCCTTGGTCACATGCGAGAACCGACCGGTACGCTGGCAAACGAATGCCCTTACTGCGATGACGTTCTTCACAGAATGCTTTTATTACAAAGACCGGAAGTGGTATTATTCGGGTACATATAGGGCGTTTGCATGGACGATCTGACGACTCAAGAGTGGGAATTACTCTCGACCGAGGTACAAGAAATGGTCCGTGATCTTTTCACCCTTTACGTGGACATTTGCAGACTACACAAGCGTTAATCAAGGAGAGTCTCGCGGGCAGGAAGAACGTATCGCCTCAAAACACGTACGAGACAGGTCAGCTGTATGCTGTCGGGGCCCTGAGGATATCCTGCGTGGGACTGCAATGCATTGGATTCAATAACGAGGTGTATCACGCCGTTTTGGAACAGTCATGGTTCGTACATTGGACGCGCAACTCTGGATGGACTTCCCCGATTCCACCCCCCGGTCGACACGATGGAACCAGTGACGATAGCAAGTCTTCGGTTGACTGAGAGATTCTTCCACTTCGCAGCTACTGTGCTTGGACCCTTTATCCGGGACTGTTACGCGACGGTTTCCAGTGTGGCCCTCTGTTTCTTCATTGCGCGTCTGTCGGTTCTACTCCCACCACTGAGTGCCAACGTGTCGTGTACATAAGTAGTTCTGGCATGCCTCAGGACAACTCTACACTAAGCGTGACCATCGAATCGTAAGGGTTCATCAGTGAACAAGACATTAGTCAGAACCAGTCACAAACCAGTCACGACCAGTCCTGACCAATTGCCGGTTCCCTGATGTTACACATGATCATTTGCCCCCGCTGCTATCTGCCGTCTCGTCTCCTTCCTCCTGCCAAGTTGAAAAAAGTGTAGGATACACCGCCGAGCTTTGCTCCGCGAGCATGTACCACGGAGAGCTGCTCCCTGCCGCGGTCGTGTCTTACAATCACCAGCTGAGTATTACGTTTAGATTTACTGATCATGTCATGTCTCGACGACCTGGACTTGCCACTCCGGTGATGTCATTGAAGCGAGGGTACTACTCTCATAAACGATCTTCCAGAGTTAGCATATTGGTAAGAGAAAACCATCTAAGTTAATATGGATTCTCGTCTATCCCATTTCTTTATATCGGAAAATTTGAGACATGTGTGTGGGGCGATGCATATTGAACATCTCTATAAGTTAATGTCCGTGAGAGACACCAGTTGGAAACATAGAACGAGAAGTAGCTGCCCGACCAAATCCATCGTTGCGGAGTGGATCGGTAGGGCATACATGTCAGGGTCTAGGTCCTTCGACCACAAGAAATCCGTAAGGGCGTTTGCAATAAGGAGCGATATCGTCACCTGCCGGACAAGAACAAAACAGAAGGATAGCGTCACGTCGGAGTTTGAGTACAGCGATCGACATACCGCACAACAGAATAAGAGCACGGACAGGACGGCAAATAGTATAGAGAGTTTGAGCCACCCAAAGGCTTGCAAGGTGGCAAGGAATATTATTTCTACAGGTATGGTGATGAGGAGAAGAGTGGTCGTGACCAGCTTTTTGGATGGCTCCTTTCTTCGTGAGTGAGCGTGATGTTTTTCTGCATGAAGTGAAGTCGACAGTCGAGATATGGCGATAGACCCCACGCTCCCCGGTAAACCTGTTTTACACTCAGATATATGAGCTAGTGCAGTGTGGCATTACCACGTACCGCTAATCACGACCGCAAGTAAGGGGAATCCCTGGTATCTGGAGGCAAAGATGTCCAGTACTATTCCCGTTGCACTGCTGATGACCATGGCACCAAATAAGGGAAGCCAACCGCGCCATACGAGGTCTTTTACGCAGTTATTGCGCCGCACTATGAAGAAACAGGAAGTCACCGACAGAACGAGACACAATATGAGGATAGAGGGTAATGGCGTGTTAATAAAGTTGATCAGGAGTGAGGAAACGGCTGCAAGTAGACACAGTGTAACCAAGTCACCAAGACAGGAGGCCACCGGAGGTGCGATGTTGTCTGTGACAATGTGGTCAGCGGAAAAATGTGCAAAAACTGGTGAGATCCTCAGACCTGGATCACGTCCAAAGCGTCGACATGCCACTATAAGAGCACACATGAAAGATCCGAGGAGTACACTGGATAAGCAAGCGGACATCATGGCAGAGGATGCCACCATGATGAATCTAGGAAGTAGTAAGTTTCTCTGTTGGGATTCCCAGGGCAGGATGCACACTCAGCGACTCCGGATTTCGGTTGACCAGGGTTCATAGGTAGAGGCCGCGGCGCTCGGCTGATCAGCGTCGTACTATTGATAGCCTCACCGCCAAACGATATTGGAGCAGTGGATGGGGGATCTGGGACGATCGATCCTAGTGCCATAGATACACAGGCAGCCACGCTGGCTACGACTGCTGCCTGGATTTGGAGGAGTGCCAAATTGCCGTATATGATGTTGCGTCTATTACGAGGATCGTCCAGGCTGCCCATGTTGGCAGCAGTCCCAAGTCTTGCGGAGAGATTCATCTCCAAATTTCCTTTTAGATTGAGAATGACAGGAACAATCATGATCAATTCGTTGATTGCTCTCATAGCTCTCCATCGCTACACCAGGAGTGAACGTCGTCCGTGGCCATGCAACGCTGAGTACCCACCGACACGTGGTCCAGAAGTTCTCCGGTGAACAAGAGACCGACGGTGGTTAAAAGCAACGTAGGAGCACTCTGCCTGGCTTATAAAGTAGCCTTCTCTGGTGGGAGACAGACACGCACCTCGACGACAATGCTGCCTACCTGTCTCCACCAAGCAGGGTAATGACTCCGTTCTCGGATGAGTCCCGTATCTCTGATCCCAGATTCATAAGCGAGCAGAGCAGCGCGGCCGTCTTCGTCCTGTCCGCCATCCTCGTGAGTGTCGTATTCTGCGGTACGAAGGTTGCCCGCGTGAGACGCTCCTTCAAGGCGTTCCAATGCTTCCAGTTCAATATCGTCACTGTTTATGCTGGTCAAGTCGCTTCCTGAGTGACTCGTATGGGCCTCCTCCTTGCCATTCATCGGCGGTGTACTCAGGTCCTCGACTGACCCGACCGCTTTCATGGACGCGGCTGCAATACTATCGTGTGGGAAATGCTCATTACGTAATCATCAACAAAACCACGACCTTGACGCTCATGATACACCGCTAAACCGTAGCCTGGCTTGTTCACAGCTCGTCGTAGTCGTTTATCTGACTGCTGCGCTCCGCAATCGTCTCCGGGGAGACCTGGGAACTCCATACTGAGTCCGCTCGCTGCGGTTGCGCTGTGAAATCCACGTTCCTGGAAGGTCTTTGACCTCCGAAGCGCCGTCCATGTCGTCCAAATTATTCCCTTATTCCGTACCGGATACAAAACGGCTTGCGCTCCTTAAGAACCCCCCAGATACAGTGCCCCCTACGGATGACCTGGATAAACTGCATAATGACCTCAAGCTACTCCGGCAAAAGTCTATGGAACGGGCGAAGAAGGCGGGGGAAGACCTCAAGACTCTCGAGGAATCTATGCGCCGCATGAAGGAGAAAGTCAAGGGGAAAGCAAAGGCAGTGGAAAAGATCAACCGGGAGCGCGGCTGTACGTCTTTCTGTCCGTGCCGCGTGTGTTTGCTTACCCACTTTCCTTATTCGCGTATGTCTTGAATGATGGGCATGTCGGCCACGAACTACCCGATGAAACGTTGCGGAATGTTGTCTGCTACGTTTCTGTCTTTACCATCCGATCCGGCGAACTTTCGTGCGGTACTTATCAAATATGTCGTATCTCCGTGCCACCGTCATGGTTTTCGCGTATCATTTGTGATCTTGCAGTCACTCCACACCAGGAGGTGGATGAACCCACTTATTCCACTCCTGTGCTTAACGGGACCGCGAAAGCCCGTGCTCCTTCCGTAGTCTCGTCGGTCCCACCCTCCGGAAGAGCATCGGTCGATCCGCGGCGGTCGTAAGTGAAATGACGGTGCCATTGGATGCAAAACGCTCATTCGATTACCAAATTTCCATCAGGCTACAAGAGGATTTGAAGAAAAAGAAAAAGAAGCGGAAAAGAGAGGATGATAGTGACTTGGAAGGTTCTGCACGAATATCTGCTTCATTCATAGTATCACGGACTGATAACATGGGTAGATTCCGTTAAATCAGTCAAGACTGTACCGGTGGTTCATCCGCCACCTATATTACCTGTCAAGATCGCGAAACCTCCTGGGCCTGTAATAAATCACGCGAAGGTGGATACCTTCAACGATTCTGCTGAACCTATCTGATGTAGCTTCAGCCGACCATGGGCCCTGATTTCAGCCTCCCGCCATCCGTTCAATTACTCCCGCCACGACCACCGGTAGCACCACCACCTGTTGCTGGACCTAGTAAACCTACAGAAGTTATGGAGGACTTTAGTAAGCTCAAGCAGCCACCTCAGGTCCCAGTCAATACTTTCTACTCGAGCATCGAACCGTGGATACGAGGCATCAAGGAAGAAGACATAGGTTTTCTCGAGTTCACAGGGGACGAGATAGAACCCTACATAGTTCCTAAACTCGGACGACATTATACTGAAGTGTGGGAGGAGCAGGATATGGAAATATATGGCGCACCGCTCCCTGGGTTCTCCTCACATCGGACGGGCGATAGTTCTGGGTCTCTTCCGAAATGGGATCCTTCGACACTCTCGGAGCCAGATTTATTGGCTGAGGAGCGAAGCCATGGGCCGCTGACGGAACGATTGATAAGCGCACTACTGCCAATGCCTGACGTTACCGTGTGGAAAGGTGTCAAGGCTGCAGAGGAGGCGATGGAGGGTCGGCCGGGTGGTACTGGAGCTGCTGCAGCTAGACGCGAGAAAGTGAACGTTGCGGATTTGGAAGAACGAATCCAAGACACGATGCGATTTCATGGCTTGTTACCGGAACCGGTAATTTCCAATTTCTGAATCTTGGTGCGATATATTTACTGATTGTGCATTTCTAGCCAAATTACTTTGCCAAGGTTGACGATCCAATTGCAACAGCTCTTCGGCACGCACAGCAGGAGCTTCGTAAAGTCGTCGCCATGAACAAGGCTCGCCGAGAGTGTCTGGTGGCTATAGCAAAGGACCGTCTAGCATATCAAGAGTTTCTCGATGCACGAGATTCTCTCGATAAGGCGATTTTAGCTACCTACAGCAAGCTTCAGAAGAAGGATGCTCCGAAGTTGGGCAGGAAGAAGAAGAAGGGACCTGAATTGAACGGAAGTACGAGCACGGTCGACATCCCGAAGCCTCCACCCTCGGCTCTTGGCCTTGGCCCAGACGACGAACTTCATTTAGTCGTTCCCGACCAACTAAAACAGTTGGTGGAAACCCGGAGACAGTGGGTATCTAATGTAGGAAGCATTTTCGAGGACAAAGAGAGGGAGTGTCGGGGTCGAATATGGGATCTACCAAAGAAGAGCATATACGAGGGCTTGGAGGAAGTCATGAAACGTGAACTAGAGAAGTCACAACCACCTATAATCGAGGGCAGTCAACGGACTACGTCGCAGAACCAAGCTGATGAGATGGACGTTGGATGATGCCCTATAGTTATTTGATAGCACGTCGCATGCTCATTAATCTTATTCTTCATGTTCATGGTTCCTATTCCCTCATTGCACACTCTTCTTTGCAACTTTATCTCTCTCATCTTTGAAGGCAGTCGTGTACGCTCATCAATATACATACGTCTCGTGATCAAGAAATCATCCACATCATTAGGATTGCAACAGAGAAACGTGTACTAGTGTACTAGTCTTTCGACTTGTGCTTTTTGGATTTTTTTGGTGACTCCCCTTCCATTTTCCGTTTCCTCCCCTTCGACTCCTTTTCCGTCACTTGTGGCACCCCTTCTCGAGGCTTGTCAGAGATGACATCGGGTGGAGCAGAGCTTTCAATGTCCATAGGTTCATCAGCAGTAAAGATACCCGATCGAGAGCGCCCGCCATATGGAACGAATTGGTGTTTCAAAACATCTTTTGGATATGATGGACGGGGTGGGTTTTGGTGGATGATCGGTTGTAGCTTTGGAACTGTAGGCATCGGTTGTTGTGCAGAAATGATAATCTGACGTGCCATCGCCTTGGGAGCTGATGCAGCGCATGTGAGTAAAGCGGAAATTCACTTCGGGTTGTCAATACCTATGCAAAGTTTGCCTTTCTTTTTCTTCCGAGGGAGCAAGCAAGACAGACACCGGAGTTCCTCTCCCCCAATCAAGTCCGTCTCATCGTCGCCGGCAGACCATATATCGTGTGCGACATTCTTTCGTGTGAGACCCCCAACGCGTGCGGTTCTAGATGAGACGGGCCGCTCGATTTCCACTCCTTCCAGGTGTTGAGCTTTGATCTGTCATGCATGTGTCAAAGAGCATTCGAGGCAGCTACACGAAGAATGACCGCGCACCGAGTCCGGGACACGTATGAGCCAAAGCTCAAGATCGTCGTTATTCTTAATTGTATCCCATTCGAACGGTCCGGGATCGACTGTATGGTCGACTAAGATGGCCCCTGGAGGGGGTTTATATGCCCAGTGAGGATTGTCCCCTTCATTCTTCCCAAGCTCCGTGACAGTGACTGGTGTAGCTTTCGTCTTTTTCTTCTTCGATGATTTGTCCTTCTTTTTTTCAAACTTTTGGACTGTCACTGTGTGAGGTTCTGGCGAGGGCATTTTTCGAAATGATTGAATTGTCGTGTGCTCTCCGACAGAGTTTGGTAAGAGCCTGGGAAACCAGCAGATTATGTAACTAGATCACTGTGCTTCGTGGCTGCCGATCACTTTACACCGATTACCGTACGGATATGGCGAAGGGTGCTCCGGCAATCTTGACCATCGCAGGCTCTGATTCGAGTGGGGGGGCCGGTATACAAGTGCGCAATAGAACTTCCTTTTACTGTTGATTGGCCGAATGATATTGGATATCAAGGCAGACCTGAAGACATTTGCAGCGTTGGGGTGTTATGGTGCCAGTGCGATTACAGCACTCACGGCACAGAACACCATTGGTGTGCAAGCTGTTCATGGCACTCCGCCGGACTTTGTCTCCCAACAGGTATTGGCCTCTTGTCCTGGGCACAAATACCCCTGTTGAAAACAGTTTCGGCACGCAGATAAATTCCGTACTGGGTGATATCGACGTTCGTGGAATGAAAACCGGGATGCTCTTCGACTCGAATGTTATCCATGCGGTAGCCTCCACTTTAAAGGAGCACTTCTCAAGCAATGGCATCATTCCTTTGGTCTGCGACCCCGTTTCCGTCTCAACCTCCGGTCACACCCTGTTGCATCCCGATGCTATTGACACCATGATGAACGAGATGTTCCCTTTAGCTTCCCTGATAACTCCCAACAAGTTTGAGGCAGAACTACTACTCCGAAAACGGGGGTTTCCTTTCGCGATCAACACTGTGCAAGACATGATAACCGCTGCCCAAAATTTGTCGACTCTCGGTTCGAACGCTGTCCTTCTCAAGGGGGGACACATAAACATATCCCGAGAAGAAATAAGTGGCGTAGTCTCACCAGACATCAAGGTCAACCGTGATTTTATATTTGACCAGAACGTCGAGATTCTTCTAGCGCACAACTCCGCGAATGCCACGAATGAGTTCGTCGTCGACGTCCTTTTCATCAAGTCTGAAGGAAAGGCGATCTTGTATCCAAGACCACGTCTGGTGTCCTCGAGTACTCACGGGACCGGTTGTACCCTTAGCGCCGCCTTGGCTTGTGCTCTTGGCAGAGATATTGCCTGTGAGCCGCCATTTTTTGTACTTGCCCCCGTTAATAGCTTCCAGTGGCAGAGGCAACCGCTCAAGCGACGTCATACACTCACTTGGGAATTGAAACTGCCTCCCCAATTGGGCAAGGTTTCGGTCCCTTGAATCATCTCCACTTGGTCACCAAATCACTGATCGCCCCGTAAGCCTCCATATGCCTGTTTATAGATGGAGAATTCACCGCACATTACCTCTAGTCGAACAAACAGGAACCCTTTCCCTCTGACATACAGCCTCATTCGAAATACCTCGGCTAAATGGACTGAGTACGTGCAGCATGAATTTGTCACCCAACTGGGCAAAGGCACGCTTGAGCGATCGTCTTTTCTCCGTTTTATCAAGTATGTCATTTCACCACCAACGTACCCTGCATCTCACTCAGGAACAGGCAAGACTATCACTATTTGAAATATTACGCCAGAGCACATGCGTAGGTTTTGGGTGGTGCTAATTTATTGTTACCATTCTCAACACCCAGTACAGCCTCCTTGCTGCAAAGTCTGACAGTTTTGCTCCGATCTTGGCAGCGACACATGTTGTATCGCATATTGCTAAAGAGAGTTCCATGCACACATCGTACTGTGCGCAGTGGGGTATCACTAAGGAGGAGCTAGAATCGACGCCAGAGTCGTCCACGACCACGGCTTATGGTGCTTTCCTTCTAGACGCGGGGCTGCAAGGTGCGTGGCACTTACCACGTAGATCCCGGAATACTAACTCGTCTCGATCTTCAGGTGACACAATGAGATTGGTAATGGTGCTGGCTGCTTGTCTTCTTGGGTATGGTGAAGTTGGCTTGTGGCTAAAGAGCGAGGCGCAAAAGCCGAACTCCTGGGTCGTGTGGGAAGGAAATCCGTACTTGAAGTGGATGGAAGATTATTCCGGAGAGGATTATCAGAATGCAGTGAAAGTCGGTCTTGGTGAGAACACTCATTCCTCCACCTAACCTTTCCCTAACCGCGGGTGCCACAGAGACGATAGAAAGTCGTGCAGTGGCGGATCCTCCTTCTGCCTCACGCTATGCTGAGTGGTTGGCTGTTTGGGAGAGGTGCACCGACCTGGAGAAGAGCTTTTGGGACATGGCTATGAATCTGTCGTAGTGACGACGCACGTATAAATTGACCACGAACTGCTGCTACTACTTCAGAGCAAACGTCTAATTCTCAAACATGGCTTCAGGTAACGGCGAGACGACCGCTACTTTCGATTGTCCGGTCGCGTATGCCAGAACTCGTACACTATACACTCAACACTCAACGGGTATGAATACAACTGAGCGGCGCAATGAAGAAAAATAAAGGGGCCACTCGAAAAACCGTCACGTACACGCCCCAGGTAAAGGGTCCAAGAACAGTAACTGCGAAAGAAGAATTTCTCAGTCAACCGAAGACTTGCCGTCGTCGCTGCTTGCATCGTGTCGATCGGCGAGTGGGGTCGGGGCGGTCCATCCAGAGCTGCGCGTCCAATGCACGAATCGCGACTGCTCCAGAACAGCGTGATACACCCCCTTATTGAATCCAATGCATTGCAGTCCCACGCAGGATATCCTCAGGGCCCCGACAGCATACAACTGACCTGTCTCGTACGTGTTTTGAGGCGACACATTCTTCCGGCCCGCGAGCGTCTCCTTGATTAACGCTTGTGTAGTCTGCAAAATGTCCACGTAAAGGGAGAAAAGATCACGGATCATTTCCTGTACCTCGGTCGAGAGTAAGTCCCACTCTTGAGTCGTCAGATCGTCCATGCGAAACGCCCTATATGTACCCGCATAATACCACTTCCCGTTTTTGTGATAAAAGCATTCTGTGAAGAACGTCATCGCAGTAAGAGCATTCGCTTGCCAGCCGCGGAGCGAACCAGCGTACCGGTCGGTTCTCGCATGTGGCCAAGCACGTCCACGGCCAACCACCGATGCGCAGTGACGACACGCGGATTTGTGATGCACTTGAAAACCGGGGCAAGAAAGTATCCGTGTTCTTCCCGATCCGGACACCAGTACGTCGTGACTTGGGCCAAGACGCGGTAGTTCTTCAATCTGATAATCCTAGCTAGAGAAACCGGCTTAGAAAAGAGAATCAGAGTTTCCGTACAAGTTCTTTAAAGTCTTGACGCGAGGGTCAGTAAGACGAGTGCATTGGAAAATTGCACGCACGCCCGTGGTATTGCGGAAGAAGTCGCCCAACGAATATGAATGTGGGAGAAAAATGGGCTGCAGCTCTTCTTCCGGGATGTCGGACGGAAGGGGGAGCGCGGCAAGTATCGAATGCCGTGCAGCGATTGTCTTCTCGGCTCCACCCTCCAACGAGAGCGATGACAACGCAATCTGGACGAGCGTGCGAAAACATCTCGTCGGTCAGCCGCATATATGCGCTCACCTTTTCGTTGAGACCGGCGTCACTTACACTAGGAACAAACTTGTCCGACGCCCGAGAGGCACAGGTGGTGGGACGTTCCAAAAAGCAAGCGGTTTTGGGTGGTGTAATGATTCGTACCCAGGAGGACGGCGAGTCGGAACGTACCTAGCAGAGAATACAGTCAATCACTGATAGAATCGCCGCGTGATGAATTCCGGGGCCATCTATACGCAGATGAGAAGAACTCCTGGGCGTATTTCTCTCACATGTCTTTCAAGATTGACGCCCTTCTCGTCGTCCGTTTGATCCTCGGCACCATTGGAAGAGTCGCAATGCTGAAATTCTTGTAGTGCACTCGGGGTCACCGATGAAGGGGTCGACGATCGCCTGAGAATCTCGAGTTCTCGTTCCAATCGAGATACGATAGCTGACTTCTGTCTAACTGAGGTATATGCGTCCTCGAGACGTACCACCACATTGTCGCGGGCTGCCAATGCCTCTGTGACCCGTAGTCGTTCCAGTTGAACTGCAAGCGCAACCTCTGCAACTGCCGCGGGGTCCTGCGTGGGGTAAGTAGTCTGAATGTCGTCGAGTAGTGGCCTGGTACAACGGAGGCCGGCGTCAGCATGCATACCATTGGTATTTCCGATGACAGAGGTGACGACGATGTGCTGTGATTTCCAGTGGCAGGCGGTACTGTCAGACGGTCCTGCATCATTGTGCTGGTGATGGTCGAAAGGCAAGGCGTGTAACCACTAGCAGAGCCACCTCGGCTTAGTCTGGTCGTTCACTGACGCTCATTCCTTCGACTTCTAACACCATGAACCCAGAGAATGCTTCGAAGACAAAGGAACCCGTCCCGCCAGCATCGAGCCATGGAAAACGAGCAATGACTGCATCGTCCATTTTGACGACGCTCGCGCACGGCTCGGCACCATTTCTCTCGACTTTCCTGGTCATACATCTGTCGGCGCCAATTGCAGCTAACATCGGCGGATCTAGACTAGCATCTAGTATCATGGTCAGTACTTGTTCCGTGTGTTGGTTGACTGGGCTGCTTCAGTTTGCGCTTGTGGATGTGCAGCTTCTAGGAAGGGAGTACTACCAAACTATGTTTGGGGAACGATACCTGCTTCTCTTACCCTTTGCTATTCACGTTACGTCGAGCATAGCTAAGCGAGTCGTCCTCACCCTCGCTTCGAACTCTTCTTCTCCTTCAAGCGGTCCGTCTACGTCAGACTCGGATACCACTGCTCAGTCTGAAAAGCCATGCACCCCAAAATCCCGTGCTCGTTTCCGCAAACTGACGAGTCTACTCAGTATCTCTGCATATGCCGCACTTTTCCTCTTCGTCCCTATCCACGTTGCTACACATAGACTGTTACCTGCCGAGGCGGACGCTCTCGTGTGGTCTTCGAGCGGCGCCAACTTGGACGCGCTTGGCTCTTCCGAGCTCGACTTCGAGTTCGTCAAGACAGCTATAAAGACGTGGCCACGGCGGAATTGGATACTCTATACGGGGCTCGTAGGCAGCGTACTCGTGCACGCCGCGGAAGGCGCCTCTATCATTTACACGCGGTACATCAGGGGACGCGTGGCTTTACCAAGTCGGCCATCTCCGCGTGGCAGTGATCGCGGACTTACCAGAGGCAATAGACGGACCATTGTCATTGCTGGCGTCGTTGCTTTGCTGGTATTGACAGGTCTCTGGGTGGTTTCAAGAGAACCAACGTTTGCGCCGTCGTCGGTCGTACGGCGGTGCCAAGTCACTATGATGGGCACTTGGGTGTATCGGATGTGAAGTACATATGCCCTTGGTGGCACCTAGCTGTGTGTGAGGGGCGTACGAGTTTATGATTGGGAGCTGTACGATACTACTGAATCGTTCCATTTTGAATTGTTCGTTCAAATTTGTGGTAACGACAAAGATATACATGTGGTAACTGGGGGTACTAAACCGTGCTGCAAAGCCTTCTGAGTCCAGTTCCTTCGGATATCATGGTACTGTTTCGTATCCAAACCCTCCATGACTCCTGAACAATTCATCCTTCCAGGCGTACGGCAGGTTGGTTTGCGTGTGTAGCCACCCGATCGTGATGCTCGCGGATGTGATGAACATGACGTAGTCGCGTCTGATAACGCGACGTCCACCAGTTGGCCACACATAGACCAACTCGACTTCGCCGCTCATGATTGTGATACCGTGCTTAGTTGTGAAGTGGTCAGGGCGGTACCACAAGTGATAAGCTCCAAGCGTTCCCATCCCTGCAGTCCGAGTAAAACTATGAAGTTCACAGACAATAAGTACACTGGTAGAAGTTAATGCTGCCTCCGCAAATGCAGATTAAGAACACATATAAGACGCTGTTTGTTTGACGCAGGGACTCTTGGGTGGCCCCAGTTAAGGGGTGAGATGTGTTATTTTGCCAAGAGCCGGGAAAACCCTGGAAGCGCAACCAACCAACACACCTGTTTGCAACTGGACGGTGGACCACTTGCATCCGTCCGTCGTCCAATGATATCCGGCCATACTAGACAGACACACCATCGTCCCAGAGATGCCTTTACGCGCACAGTCCACTAGTTGTTAAGTTGGTCTGGGGGAACTCATGTTAACGATTGAACTCCCGTAGCATTCTGGCGTCGGTCTGTCACACGATGACATCATGATACACGATAACATTGTTTGGCTACCATCCGAACGGGAGATGGTTCCTTGGCCCACAGTGGCTTGCTCGCGGCGTGTTCCCTCGTCGTTGGAACGTGGGAATGACCTGTGCGTATGTCACGCATCTTTGAGCAATCGTTGTCCAGAAGACGACGAAGAATCGGAACTCAGTGGGCTGGTTGAGATATGGTTCGACACGACGCCAAGACAAGATCGCACGCACGAGGAACCTTTACCTGCACCCCCCAACCGACGGTAGCCTTGATGTGTCCACGTGCCTGTTTCGTCTTCGGCGGATCCCGAGACTATGTACAACATGCATACGATAGGTCATGCATCATGCATTCATGTTCCAGTCATTGGCCGTGTGAGGAGATTCCAACTTCCAATACTGCTGAACCGGTTCGTGACTCCACACAGGCCGTTTTAGCGCCGGCAATTAATCCTTAGCCCTCGTTCACCGTCGCTGATCAAGGTTTGGCCGCCTCTCCCTCACAAACACGCTGCACGGGTGTGGTGTTCATCGTATCAAATTGGTTCTATCGATTACACAGAGATCAGATCCAGTGGGACTCACAGACGCCGTGTCACCGGATGAGACGGGCTCGTAGGCTCAAAACTCATCATCTTCTTTATCTTCTAACGCTGCGATTGAGAATTCAACATTTTCAATCGGATATTCTTTCCTCTTCCGCGGATAACTGTGGACTCTCAACGGTTGGTTATGTTCTGGACAGCATAACTATATTACGATTCAATCATTCTTCGACCGGACCCAATGACAGACCGCAAGCATAACTGCTCACGAGTCTCCGCTGCTTCCTGTGTACTAGATGACTCCCTCGCAGTCAAACTGGAACCGGCTCTCGTGACATAAAGCATTCAAGTCTACCATTTATGTGCGCGAGATAGGCCATAATGCTTCCGCCAGAAATATCGCTGTTCCTTAAGTATGCTTTCTCTTGATATTCCTGCTTTTTCATTTGTGGTTGCTTCATATTTCTGCCGAAACTTATAAGTGAGTCTGATCAGTGATGATCGATGGTCGACCGTGCCCCAATTCACCTCCTGGACTGCTGCGGTCACGACGCTGCGCAAGTTGTCGAAATCCCCGCTTTTAACATGACACGATGGCTAATTACTCGTTATATTTATCGTGCTCACTTTGAAGTCAGATGGCCACAGCGTGCTACGGCGTGGAGGCCTTGGTTCCAATTGTATCTAGCCCTGGTACTATGTATATGGAGGTGAAGAAGTGCCGGGCGAAGGTGAGAGCCTCAACTCTGGCCGAGATGCAGGTAGACGTCATCGCTCTCGCATATGATAACAGGCATCACGCCAGGAGGAACTTCCACCTCCCTCTTATATATGCTCGAAGTACGTACACCGGTCTACAGTGGGGTTGCGGTTCTTATCTGTACCTATCAAAGGCCTAATGACAGTACCTTAAACAGCGTTGGAAAGGTCGCAGTGGGGATAGCAACTAAGCCCCCTGACCTGAGCTCTCGCAGGCTCGAAACGGCTGGCGCACCCAGCACGCTTCCTGTATTACGCTTTTTTACACGGCACATGTCACAACGGGGACTGCCGGTCGTTTCCAGGAACTGGAGTCCTGTCGGTATGGAGCAGTCTTGTGTGCGGTGTCAACTCTGGTTTTCGGCAGTGTCTCTCCATATGTAGACCAGGGATGTGAAAAGCGGGTCGGCTCCGAGCTTGGAAACATGCAGAACTTATACAAAATGTCGGGCTATCTCACTACGGATCGAATCAACGTGCTATGATTTCTGAAGTTGGCAATTGTGCTGCAGTGCAAGCGAAATTTTCATCGCCTTTCTTTCTGGAGGGAGGAACGGGTGAGAGTTTTTAGGAGCTTCGAGGCGAGGCGTGCTCATGAAAAGTAATGCGCCACGCACAATGACAGGGTTGAATATAAGACATCTGCTACCCCCAAGGACACCTTTGCTCACTCTAAATCTGCATTTACACTCATGATTTACATGGCGGTAATCAGGAGTAACATTAAGTGTACCGAGTCCAATTCCATGCTTCCCCCACGACGCTTTAACGTCTCATGCTCCCAGGTGTGCGACGGGTTTGTTCGCGTGAGCAACAGCCCGATCGTGCCCGAGGTGATGCTCACGGATGTGACGGATGTAGTTGTGTCTCATAACTCGGCATCCACAACCCTGCCACATACAGACCAATTCCACTGCACGGGCTAAATTTATGATACCGTGTTTATCTTTGAAGTGATACAGGGCGGTAGCACAGTTGATAAGTTCCAAGCATTCCCAGCCCTGGGGATCTGTGTAAAGACAGATATTCCACGGACAACAGGTATACTGGCTCTGTGTGGTTCAAGAAGCTGCCGTCGACTCAACGAACGCAGTTCCGGAAATACATACTGTTTGTTTGTCCGATGCAGGGACCTCTTGGATGGCCTCGCTTGAGGTGTCAGATGTGCTGCATTGCTAACAGTTTGGAAAGCTCTGGAAGCATGAACAACGAACGCACCTGTTTGCGACTGGACCAGCGTAATGTTTCGGCATTTGTCTGTTGTCCAACGGTATCCAGTTCTGGTGAACCACCATGTCCGCAGGGGGTCTTTATACGCAAGACTCGGCGGGAAATTAAACTGGCTTGGAGGGCTCGTGTAAACGTACGCTGGTGATTGAATCAATGTGGTGTTCTAGTCATCCGTCTGTTGTCTGGTGATATCAATAATAGCGGACAGGGACTTCCTCCAAGATATGAAAAGGTACATCACCGCTGGTGTCAACGAGAGAAATTAAACCAGGGTATAAGGCTGGAGAGCTTCGTAAACCGGTAATGAATAGAAGCTGGTTTGAACAAGGATGTCATCTCAGAGATGTTTCGACGAAAGTGTTCAGAAGCGTGACAACGTACGAGGCCGCCACGAGAGAAACCATACAGTTCAAGCCCTGAGTACTGTGTGGAAGTAGACGAATTGCGGAAGTTGCTCCGCTGTTAACGATCCCTGGTCGGGTCGCATCTGTGGGAGTAGAGAAATGATGGACGCCAAGGTGCTTTCGCCGAGAGTTCAAAGTTACGTTCAGCGTGAGGGTTCCGTGCTTGCAGAAATGCCATACGTGTATATGATCGATCGGTACCTGTGCAGCGTACGTATGTGATCGGTCTCCCGCGCGTGGTATGCACACGTCTATGGAGATTCCAAAACGTGGCTGGCGAGAGTGAAAGTGGGAAAAAGGAGAATGAATATTGAGACCCGTAGGTCTACCACTCCGGAACAGCGTGTCATCCTTGTGCAGGGGCCATGCTAATCTTCTCTGTATCATTCCGATTTTTACGTATGTCACCCCGAAGGGGACAATAATATCCCTGAGACGTGGTTGCACTCCATCCAGGCTTTGTATTTTGTTTATACCACGGAGTCGAGTATTCCATATTGCTATAAATGGAAAGGCAGGCTTGGTTTATACAGCACCCCCAAATAAGGGGCAGGGCGAGACTTGGCTGCTATTGAACCGCATGGCCTCCTCCCTGACAGTGACAGGTTGGCAGGACTGCGCAATTGCCTTACAAGATCACGGTATTCAACCCCTTCTACGTTGTCACGGCCAGCATGCCAAGTTCCAACCATTCCCATCTGAAGCAACTCTACCCTAATGCGCCACCCTGATCCCCTCTCCAACAAACGTGTGCCATAGTTCCCATCGGACTCACCTGTTTACCTCTTCAGTCGTCAGGACCAATACTAATGTTTATCTCCCACGAACACTGACTGGCATCCCTTGTAAAACTATACAACAACCACTAATTCACGATTGGCAACCTTACTTCCCGGGGGGAGTGCGGCGTGGTGTAATAAATACTCCCCATACTCATAAGTATATGGTGCCTGACGCTTATCCACTTCCAAGTTGCCGCGAGCTCGTAGACCGGTTGCTAAGATTAGTTGACGGGGTGAGTAATCATTTTGAGGCGCATGAATTACTGAACTCAGGCTCTGTGGCGTTCTCAGCATAGACCAATCCTGTGTGGCGTGTCAACTCTTGTGAGTGTTTGTTCATTCATTCCACCCGCTTTAAATACTCATGCAGCGTCTTCTTCGAATGGAAGTGCGATTGTAAACTCAGTGCATTCATTCACCTTGCCGGTACTTTGGCACATGCAGTAATGACCTTTCAGCGCAAATAACATGTCAGGAACACTTGAATGAAATGGTATCTCGCTCCAAGTTCTGACACTCGTACAATGCCATGTTACCCTCATATAGACATATAGATTAATGTTACGTATCCGGTCAAATTGTGGTGTTAGAACTCCATCACCTTCCCACTGCGGGGATGAAGGAACGGGGCCCTAGCATCAGTTGCTCGTCCGTGCTCCTCAGCGCTCCGTGCAATTTGCCAAAGTGCTACAGAAGTGAGGTAGACACGCGTAATTTATACGCAAGATATACTACACGTCACATCAATATCGACATCTGCCAGCGTCGTTGGCTCACATCCGGTCTTGAGCCTCACCACCAACCTATCTGCATCCATATCGTTCTCCATGACCCTACCACGAGGTTTTACATGGGACCTTATTCCACCCTTTGTCTTCTCAGGCTTCGCCGATGAAAGACCGCCAGGTTCATCTACTTCCCCATCCTCCCCCCCGTTGACCACGCTTGCTCTACCCCGACCTTGACTATGGTACGTCGGTACGTTTGGTTCGGGGCTTATGTATGGTAGAAGAAATTGAACTTCGCTTTTGGGCCCGACAGCGGTGGAGAGTTGTCTTGTTCCATGCCGTGATCACCTTCGAAATACTCACGCACCTATCACACCCGCTTTCCCCTGCTCTCCCCTGCGAATCCGGTCACACGTTTCCGTCCCTCTCCTGATTCTTATCCTCATAGACAAGTGAACCTTTTAGATCCGGTGGCATTGCCTGTGTGGCAGTGCTGAGAGCACCCTGCAAATACCTGAGCTTGTTTCGGATACTGATAGTAGTTTTTGCGATGACTCTGGGATGTTCTAGTTTTCCACTCTGCCTGTCAGCGAAGGGTGAAATTTCCATTGCGACTTGCGGAAGAAAGGGTCTTAGACGGTACTAGTCGGCAGTTCGTCCAGTATCTCTGCACCAACGAGAATAGCGCTAGCCTTAAACGCCCACATCTACAGACCTTTGAATGATGTAACCGCCGCCGCCCAGTACAAGAAGGGGAAATGTCGAACTCGCAGACAAAGGTTCACGCGTACCCTGTGGACAGCGACGGAGAGATTGAATGTGCTCCGTAATCGATCCCATCTTGGCAAATTGGCACCGTACTGCAAGATGGTCGCAGTTGGACGGAATGCCATCACCATATCCTCGGTTACGGTTAAATACTGTCAAGTATGTCTCGGCATCAATTTCATCTTGTAAGTGGGACGAAGCGTTTGCCCAGGTTGGCCTTACTGCTACTGAGCCTTTCTGTTCCGACTAAAAACTCTCCAGTGTACATGTGGAACGACACTGTCACCACCCTATTTGAATGGTAAAACACAAGATCGACACCGTTAGCTTCAAGTCTCTACTGATTCGACACTCATTTATTGGCTGAGTGGCAAAATGATAGGCCACTGACGGAACAATTGACAAGCGTGTTGCTACCAATGCCTAAAGTCACTGTGTGGGAAGGTATCAACGTAGCAGAGGAGGCAATGGAGGACAGGCCGGGTGGTACCAGAGCTGCTGCAGCTAGACTCTAGGAAGTGAACGCTACAGCTTCGGAAGAACATAGCCAAGATACGATAAATTTTCATGGCTCGTTGTGAGAACCAGCAACTAGGAATTCCCGTATCACGGTGCGATATTTCACTGAGTGCGTGTTTCCGGTCAAAAAAGTTCACAAAGGTCAACGATATAATCTCAATAGCCCCTCGACACGTACAGTAGGAAGTCATCGTTATGAATAAGACTTTCTGAGAGCAACTACTGGCGATAGCAAAGCGACGTCTGGTATATCAAGAGTTTCTTGATGCGTGGGATTCTCTCGATAAGGCGATTCTGGTCAAGCTTCAGAGAGGATGCCCAGAAGCTGAGCAGGAAGAAGAGACGTAAATAGAACGGAAGGACAAAGTGGGCATCCCAAGACCCCACCTTCGGCCGTTCACCTTGGTGTAGGCGACGGCCTATGTTTACTCGTTCCAGACTACTAAAGCGGCCGGTAGAAAGCCGGAGACAGAGGGTATCCAATGCAGAGAGCATTTTCGGATATGAAGAGAGGCGGTGTCCGGAATACGGGATCTATCGAAGAAGAGTATACACGAGGGCCTCGAAGGAGTCCTGAGGCATGATCTGGAGAGGCGGCATATGGAAAACTGTCACGTAATACGTCCCAGATAAACAATCCAAGCACGAAGGCTGAGAAAGGGGAAGAAGCTCTCAGTCAACCAATGACTTGCAATCATCACTACTTCCATCGTATCGATCGGCGGTCGGAGCAGTTGGGCCAGAGCTTTGCGTCCAAAGTACGGATCGTGACTGCTCTAGAACAGTATGATACACCTTATCGTTGAGTACGACGCATTACAGTCTGACGCATCTTGATAACGCTCGTGTGGTCTGCAAAGTGTCCACCTGAAGGACGAAAAGGTCAAGAATCATTTCCTGTGCCTCGGCCGAGAGAAATTCCCACTCTTGAGTCGTCAAATCGTTCGTGCGAAGCGCCTCACATGCACCCGCATAAGAAGATCGTCAGCATTCACTTTCCAGCCAGGGAGCGAGCCAACGTACCGGTCGGTTCCTGCATCTGACCAAGCACCGTGGACCACGGCCAACCACCAACGCGTAAGCCAGAGCGAGAAAGTAGCCATGTTCTTCCCGATCTGGACACCAGTACGTCGTCACTTGCGCCAAAACGCAGTAATCCTTCAGTTCTAGTGATTCCGGCTAGAGAAACCGAGTAGGAAATAAAGATTTAGTATCCTACAAGTTCTCTAACGTCTTGGAGCGAGGATCAGTAAGACAAGTACGTCGGAAAATCGCACGCACGTTCGTGGTATCACCGGAGAAATCGCCCAATGAATATGAATGTGGGTGGAAAATAGGCTGCAGTTCGTCTTCTGGGATGTCTGGCGGGAGGGGAAGAACAACAAGTATCGGATGCCGTGCAGCGATGGCAGTACCATGCAATCTGGATGAGCATGCGGAAGCATCTCATCGGTCACCCGCATGTATGCACCACCTTTTCGTTGAGATCGTCATTTACACCAGGAACCAGCTTGTCCGACGTCCGAGAGGTGTAGGCGGTATGACGTTCTAAACAGCGAGCGGCTTTAGGTGCTGTAATGATTCGTACCCAGGAGGATGGCGAGTCCGAACGTACCTAGCAGAGAATACAGTCAATCACTAATAGAACCGCCGATGGATGGAATGGAAGGCAATCGACACACAGATGAGGAGAATTCTTTGACGTATATCTCTCATGTGACATGTCTTTCAAAGTTGACGTCCTTCTCGTCGTCCGTTTGATCCTCGGCACCAGTGCAAGAATCGCTAGATTGAATCTTCTGCAGTGCTGCAAGTCGGGTTCATTGATGAAGCTCGAAGGGTCAACGACCGCCTGAGAATCTCGACAATTGAGATATGATAGCTGGCACTGATTTCTGTCTAACCTACCTCTACGCATACTATGAGAGGGGTGCCATAGACTATAGACTACCCCCCTTCGGGGACCCGCAGTCATTCCAGTCGGACTGCAAGCACAACCTCTGCAAGTGCCACGGGGTCCTGTATGGTGTAAGAGTCAACATTGTAAGCGGCCCGAAACGTTGCTGAGCAGTGGTGGCACAATAGCGCTGGCGTCAGTATACATACCATTGGCATTTCTGAGGACAGCAGCGACGAGGATGTGACTTCCAGTGCTAGATGGTACTCTCTTGCATGTGGTGGTTAAAAGGCAAGGCGTGTAATCACTAGCCTCAGCTTAGTTCGGTCGTTCACCAGTGACGCTTTTTTCTTTGACTAGTAACTATGAACCCAGAGAATCCTTCGACGACGGAGGAACCCGTCTCGCAGGCATCGAGCATTGGAAAACCGGTAATGATTGGACCATCCAATTGACGACGCTCCCGCATGGCTCAACACCATTTCTCTCGACTTTCCTCGCCATACATCTGTCGGTGCCTATTGCAGCTAACATCGGCGGATCTAGACTAGCATCTAGTGTCATGGTCAGTACCTGTTCCGTGTGTTGCTTGAGTGTGCTGATTTGGTTTGCACCAGTGGATGCGCAGCTTCTGGGAACGGAGTACTATCAAACCAGGTTTGGGGAGCGATACCTCCTTTTCTTTCCCTTTGCTATCCACGTTGTGCCGAGCGTAGTCAAGTGGGTCGTCCTCACCCTCGCCTCGAACCATCTTCTTCTCCTTCAAGCAGTCTTTCTACGTCAGACTCGGATTACACCGCTCAGTCTGAAAAACCGTTCACACCCAAATCGCGTGCTCGTATCCACAAGCTGACGAGTCCACTCAGTATCTCAGCATATGCTGCACTCTTCCTCTTTGTCCCTATCCACTTTGCTACACAAAGACCTGCTACCCGCCCAAGCGGACGCTCTCGTGCTCTTTGAGGGACGTCAAGTTGGACGCCCTCGGCTCTTCCGAGCTGAATTTCAAGTTCGTCAAGATAGCTATGGAGATGTGGCCATGGCGGAATTGGATACTCTATACGGGGCTCGTAGGCAGCGTACTCGTGCACGCCGCGGAAGGCGCCTCTATCATTTACATGCGGTACATCAGGGGACGCGTGGCTTTACCAAGTCGGCCATCTCCGCGTGGCAGTGATCGCGGACTTACCAGAGGCAATAGACGGACCATTGTCATTGCTGGTGTTGCTGCGTTGCTGGTATTGACAGGTCTCCGGGTGGTTCAAGAGAACCAACGTTTGCGTTGTCCTCGGTCGTTTGGCGGTACCAGGCCATCTTGATGGGCACTTGTGTGTCTCGATTGTGAAGTACATCCGTTCGTGTACGAGGGGTGCATGAGTTTATAGGAACCATTTCATCTTAAACTGTCTTCGTTCAAACCTGTGGTAACACTAAATATATGCATGTGGTAACTGGGGGTACTAAATCATGCTGCACAAGTTTTTTGAGCCCATTTCATGGTAGTCATGTATCCGAATCCTCCATGACTCCTTAACAATCAATCCCTCTCAGGCGTACGGCAGGTTGGTTTGCGTGTGCAGCCACCCGGTCGTGGCGCTCATGGGTACAGTCAGATAACGAGGCACCTATAATTCTGTCACACCAGACTAACTCGACTCCACGACCCATGATTGCGATATCGTGCTTGTGTGTACCACAGTTGATAAGTTTCAACTGTTCCCAGCTCTCGGCATCCGTGTGAAAGTGAATGCTTTCAGAAGAACCACTGCTGAACTTTGAGTCCCTGCACGAAGCCCACGGACGGTACGTATGCTAATTCTTGATTCAAGGAGTTAACGTTGTCTCCACAAATGTAGCTCGCAGAATACTTACCGTCTGTTTGTCCGCCGCGGAGGACTCTTGGGTGGCCTGGGTTAAGATGGGAGATGTGAAACAGCTGGAAAAACACTGGAAGTGCAACCAACCGAGGTACCTGAGATACCTGTTTGCAACTAAAATGTGCTTAACAATTGAACTCCAGCTAGCGTTCTGGCATTGGTCTGCCGCACGACGATATCACGATATCCAATTACGGTGGGTGGATACGTTGTCTCGCCGCCATCCGGCATCAAGTTTAGAGATAGTTCCTTGATCGCACCACTTGCTCGTGACGTGTTACCTCGTCATGGGGTTACTCACCTGTATCCCGGAATTAGCCTCAGCGTGACTGGTGTCCGCGGGCTGCTTCGCACGAGCACGTTTGCGGCGACCTACATATTCATTTGGGTTGCGGTCCTCTCTCGCTCGCTTGGCAAGACCTCGAAGTGCCTCGATCCTACGCACACTGGGAGGAACAGAATGGTTTCGATCCGGCGGCGCGGAAGGACTGGCGAGAGGAGGGAGAGTTGTCGCTCGATCTCCCAAGAGGCGGGCGGCACGTATGCGTTGACGCTCTTCTTCTGAACTTGCGTTGGCGAGATGATGTTGCCATGCTACGTGAGAGACCTTGTGGACCTGCCCGCACCCGTACTTAATGCAGACGCAGTCGTATTGGCGTCCAGTAGGCTGCTGGAGGAGTCGGGATACCTGTGCTTGCATAGGTAACTGTGAAGTTGCAAAGCGTTGCATTACGAACGCGCAATGCAATGTAATGCTTTGCAACGTACGCAACGCCGAGGTCAACGTTGACCCGCGGGTGTGTCACGCACATCTAAGCAATAGTTGCCCAGCAGATGGCGGAGGATCGGAACTTACTGGGCCGGTTGAAGGATAATTCAACATGAAGCCGACTCAAGACCGCGCGCATGAGGGATCTTTACCGGCATCTCCACATCAGAACCAGTTGTCTTGATGTGTCTGCGTGCCCTTCCCAGTTTTGGTCTTCGGAAGGTCCCGAAATCGTCTGAAGCGAGGACCAAGACATCGGGTACCAAGGTTATAATGTGCAGGCATTGGGCCATGTGCTTTTGTTCTTCAGTTCTGATTTGCCACAGCCATTGGCTGTGCGGGGAGGTCCTAATATTTCTGATTCGGTTCGTAACTCCACACTGGGTATGTCGTAATGAGTAAATATGCAAGTAATTATTATCTAATCGTCTTTGGAAAGTCCCTAGAGAAACAAAATCCTTCCTGTGGCAGTCCAACGGCGATTAATCCTTAGCGCCCAGTCACTGCCGCTGACCATCGATCAAGCTCAAGGTCCAGCCACCTCGCTTGTCGGGTGCAATGCTCCCTGATGCACATGCTACACGGGCGTGAATTGATCGAACAAAGACCAAGCAATGCCCACCCACGCCATACCAGCGGGCGAGGTAGAAAGATAGGCTCGGAGTACTTCTTCTTGTCTAACACTATGATTGAGAATTCATCATTTTCAATTAAAACTTTGTTTCCTGTCGCAGATAACTGGAGTTTCGACGGTCGGTTATGTCCTGGACGGCAGAGCTACATTATGATTCGATTATTCCTTGACTGGGCCCAGCGAGGGTCCGTTGATGTTAAGGTGCTTGTAAGTCTCTGTCGCTTCCTGTGTATTAAAATAAACTGCTTCCCTCACAGTGAAACTGGACCCGGACTACACACTGGCTCTTGTGACACTGCACTCACGCCTTTCCCATGAACCTCGCCTTCGTTACAGGGAAATAACGAATATGTACTTGATATTCTTCAAGTTTCCCGCATTTATCTGCTTTCCCTTTATGGCGGCTTTACGATTCTACTTAAAAGAAGAAAAAAAAAAAACACAACACAATGTTGGCTGGCTCTGATCGATGACCGACCACGCATCGCGCTAATGCCTGATTGCCTCAGTGACAACGCCGAACAAGATGTCGAAAATTCCTGCTTTTAACGTGACATGGTGGGTAATTACGCATTATGACTTCACTCATACAGGGAACGAGTTCAAGCACCCTCTTTATCCCCAATTCTTCTTTGTTCCTGTTTCTTCTGCCTTGCTAAACGGTAACCCTTTCTTGTCTGATCCTTTTCCTTTCCTGCTGTAATTCTGCCTTACCTGTTTTCCATTATTACGCAAACAATATCTTATCCACCTTCTAGTTTTCCTGGAGAAATGCTTCATAGTTTATCGTTTTTGTTTTGTCTGGCTTTGCTTATTGTCCAAGGTTCGTGAATTGGGCATCATTGGAGATAGCTATAGTCATTTGTATCGTTATTTTATTTCATGCAAGCACTGCAACTGCTAACTCCTCGCCAAACTAGGTTAATGGGTTCCTAGATTACCAGAGACGGCATCTTCTATTTCCTTTTTTCCTTCCCTGTATACCTTCCCTAGATACCCATATGATCACCACTGGCTCATGTCCTATCTCCCATCCTTACAGGCATACTAAGGGAGAGATGTCGAATGGGCTTGACCCGGACTCATCCCCAGAGACATTGGAAAGCCACCATGGAACATGGAAATTATGCTCGAGTCGGGAATGGCTTGGCGGAGTTATATTTATCTTGCTTTCTTTGAAGAGTATTCGCTGTACGTACGTGGACTCTGGCCATCGATCAACACTGGTTTTCGGCAGTGCCAGCCTATCGACAATCTTGATGCGGTCCGTCCCCGTGTCTTTCCATGTGATACTAGGGGTGTACGGTGTGAATCAGCTCCGGTCTATGTAACATGCAGAACTTGAGCAAGATGTCAGGTTACCTGACTGCAGACTGAGGCGACGTGCTCTGGTTACGAAAGTTGTAGCATAGTGCGAACACACTTTCACCACTTTTATTCTTTCTGAAGTCATGAATGAGCGGGAGTCCTAGTAGAAGCTTCAAGGCAATGCTAGCCTGCTCGTGGAAGGTAATACACCGTGCATAATAACAAGGTTCAACACAAGATATCTACTACCCCCAAGGTGCTCTTTGCTTACTTTACACCCGTGGCTACACTCGTGATTTACATGGCAGTGACTAGGAATAATAAATTAAGTGTATCAAGTTTAACTCCTTCGGATTCCATGGCAGCCATGCTTCCTCCGTGACACTTGAGTGACTCACCCTCCAAGGCGTATGAGAGGTTGGTTTGCATGAGCAACTACCCGATCATGTCCGAGGTGATGTTCACGGATGTGACGGATGTAGTTGTGTCTGATAACTCGGCATCCACAGCCCTGCCACATGCAGACCAGCTCTACTTTGCGGGATAAATTTGTGATACCGTGTTTATCTTTGAAGTGACTTGGGGCGGTACCACAGTCAATAGGTTCCAAGCATTCCCAACCCTCTGGATCCGTGTAAAGACAGAAAGTCCACGGACAACAGGTATACTGGCTCTGTAATTTAAGAAGCTACCATTGGACCAACAAATGCAGCTTAAAAAATACGTACCACTTGCTGGTGTGATACGGGGGGCTCTTGGATAGCCTTGCTTAAGGTGTGAGACATGCTGCATTGCTAACAGTTGGGATAGCTCTGGAAAGACGAGCAACGAACATACCTGTTTGCGACTGGATCAACGTAGTGTTTCAGTATCCGTCTGTTGTTCAATGATATTCAATTATAGTGGATCGCGATCCACCACGTCCTCGGGAGATGGCTTTGAATGCAAAAGTTGATGGGAAGTTAGGCTGGCCGGGGAGGCTGGTGTAAACGTACATTAGCAATTGAATCAGTACAACGTCCTGGAAATCCGTGAGGCTATTGCCCAATTGTATCCAGCCATAGCGGACGGACGCGTCCTCGCGAGACGTCTTTATATGTGAGGCTCGGCGGGAACTTAAATTGGCTTGGAGGGCTCATGTAAGCGCACATTGACAATTGAACCAATGTGGCGCCCTAGCCATCCGTCCGTTGACCGGTGATATCAGTAATAGCGGACAGGGACTTCAGCGCCACTGAAATATGTACAGGTGTATCACCGCTGGTGCCAACAACGAAGTCAGACCGGCATAGAATGTCGTAGGGGGCGGGAATGCGAACTAGAGATGAATAGAACCTGGTTTGAGCCGAAGTGTCAGCTCGCGTTTGTATCGACAAAAGTGTTCAGCGGTACAACAACATATGGGTCTACCACGAGAGTAACCACGAAGCTACAATCTTTGCATGGGAGTAATGGCCTGCCATCAGCGATCGCCGATCATATTGCACTTTTTAAGAATCAGAAGTGGTTCAGTGTGAACTTAGGCGTGAATCACCTGTTTCTCTACACCGGCAGGCATACATATACGTATATGATCAGTCGATAATTGTGTGGGGTGTGTACGTATATGATCGACCAGAGGGCACTCACATACTGGTAGAGTCAGCGCGGGCTACAGGGGTTAGCGCATTAGAGCAGTGCGACGTGGGACACATTGTCCCGATACGCTTTACGGTCGCTATCAACAAGTAGAATGAAATGGCGTAAATATTGTGGCCGTAAGTTTTTAAAAAAATCCCAAACCTGGGCGGTGAAAGTGGGATAAAGGAAAATAAATATTGAGACCCGTAGCTCTATTACTCCGGAACGCATCACAACCCCTTCGGGCACCAAGAAAGGAAAGACTTTCAGATGAAGATTGGTTCCCATGGAGATTCCCAAGTCCTGATTTCGAATAACATTAAACTTTATCCCCCGCAAACGCTGGCTGGCATGATAGAACTATACTACAATCACTATCTCCTGATCATCGGGCGGTTTCGCTTCCCGGGAGCATGGCCATACCAGGAGTGACAAATGCTTCATGTATTCGTAAACATACTTACGGCGCATGACGGTTATTCGTTTCAAGTTGATGAAAGACCATAGGCTGACTGCCGGGATCGGTCGACACGGTGCTTCGAATGATTACTCGGAGTGATCATTCAAAGCACGTGAATTACTGAGCTCCGGCTCTGTAGTGTTCTCAGCATGAGCCAAATTTGTGTGGCACATCAATCCACGTGCACTTGGTGATCACATTCATACCGCCCGCTTCAATGACTCGTGGCCTCATCTTCGAAAGGAAGCATTATTGTGAATTTAGGACATTCATTCACCATTCTGGTTCTACGGCACACACGGCGGTGACGGACCATCGCAAATGACATGTTAGGGACATTTGGATCGAATGGTGCCCGGCTCCAGGTTCTACTAGTAAGCCTTATCCAATGCCGTGTTGCCCTAATACGGATTGCCGTTATGTGTCAGATCGATTACAGCTATTTGCGAAAATGATACATTAAAGGTAGGTCCCCTCACTATTCCTATTGGAAACCAAGGATGGTCATGAATATTAACCGGCAGAATGCTGCAGACACCAAGCAGGTTTCCGCACCGTTGTAACCCCATAGCCTGTATCAAAATGAGGTCCGACTGTCCGGGTCGATGCTTCTTGACCTTTTTGCAGACCTCCAAGGCAGGACTCTTCTGGAATTCCATACTTATATCCGTCTTTTCGTTCAGTGCTGCTGTGATGATTTTATACTGATCTCTCTCTACTCTCGGCTCGCGTACGTCGACTAGAGATATTATATTCGACATGCGTTCGGACACAGGTGGAGAAAACATGCCGTATACGACACAGAGAAGCGGTTGCAAGCTCGTAGTATTGAAGCTGCCGCCCGTAAGTTCTAGGTCGGGTACATTTCGCAGACTCCTTTCCCTCTAATATTTGACATGAACGGCCACATCTGGCAGCACCAATTGGATGAATGCCGACCAGAACCTCGCACCCCCCTCCACTTGGGAGTGAGTACTCACCATTCCGTAATTACCCCACTGCCACAGTCCCAGCGCTCACATTTACGACCCTTATCATAACGGGATGGGTGAAGTTTTTATATGGGTGGGTACCAGCAGGGGGTCGACTTACCTGTAGTGTCCACGGTTACCTGTCTGTTTCGGCAATACTGTGAGAATGGCCCACTTCAAAGGCAGTGAGCGGTTTATATGTCATGGACATCCGGCATTGGCCGATGATTGTGCATTCCAAATTGATGTGAGCACTCTTGCAATGCATAACAGTGACTTTACATAGACCAATCAGATCAGTCGATGGAGTGAGTAGCCATCCGAAGCGCACGAGTCACTGAACTACCGGTTTCCAGGGCTCCACGGTGCCCCCAGCCGCATCAAGGAGCGGGAAATTGGTCAGGGCTAGTCACAAGTGGTGTGTAATCAATCCTGACTGCCAATTTCCTGCTCGCCGATTGGCATGGCCCAATTTTGTGCGGTGCGTCCGCTCATGTGGGTGATCATCTACACTGTCCGCTTCAACGAACTTTCATGGTCTCTTCGGAAGAAAGGAAGCATGACCGTAATATTCACACATTTTACTGGGTATTAGGTTCATCAGATGACACATTAGGGATATGGAGTTGGACGGGATGATAACATGGCTCCAAGTTCTGAAACTCATGTGGTCCGATCAACTTGCGCGGTGATGCCAATAAAGCTTTTCTTGTTTTTCACGAAATGGAGACTAGGCTAATATAATATTGGTTGCCCATGCAAGTTTCTCAGGGGTCGATGTGATCCGTGCACGGCAGAAATACAATAGACTAGTGTGCATTATAACATCCAAAACATACTGTATGTCAATACCGACGTCCACAGGCGCCGCTGGCCCAAACCCAGGTTCAGGCTCACTGACAACACCTGCATCCATATCCTGTACGTCCTTGTCCTTCTTCGCCACCTTACCACGGGTTTCGCACGGCGTCCTATTCTGCTTCGCGGTCCTCGCTCCAATTAGCCCCACTGACTTACTCCTAACTCTACCACGACCATGTTCGGTTCGGGGATTGCGGATGCTGAAATTAAATTTTGCTTCGTGCCTGACAAAGTGGACCGTCATCTCGTTCCACGCCGTTATCGCCTTCGAAATACCCTTGCACGGAGATGCACCTGTCGCTCCTGCTTTCCCCTAGGACCTAACCCCCCATTCTTCTTCCCTCTCCTCCTGATTCTTATCCTCACCAGCAAGCAAGCCATCCAGCTCTGGCGGTATCCCTTGCATGGCGACACTGGGAGTACCCCGCAGATACCTGAGCCTGTTTCGGATACCGATAACAACCTTCTGTAAGGAAAATGGGATGGTTTGGTTTTCCACTCTACTTGTCAGCGGGGGATGAAGTTCCCACTGCCAGTCGCGGGAGAAAGGGTCTTAGACGGCGGTCGGCAGTTCGTCCGGTATCTCGAGAATAACAGTCTTTATATGTCCAAGATCGGCCGACCTTTCTAATGGTGTAACTGCTGCCGCCCAGTATCAGAAGGGGGACGTTGAACCTGCAGACAATGGTTCATGCATTTCCCGTGGTCAGTGATAGAGAAATTGAATGAGCCTAATCAAGGGCATCCTAGCAAATCGGCACCGCACTGCAAAAGCGATCGCAGTTGGGCGAAATGCCATCACCGTATCCTCGCTCACGGTTAAATACTGTCAAGTATGTCTCGGCATCAATTCCGTCTTTTGGTGGGATGTTCAGGCAGCAGCACTTGCTCAGGTTGGCCCCATTATCACTGAGCCTTTCTGTTCTGAGCAAATACTCTCCGGTATGTCTGTGGAACGACACTGTCATCACCCTATTTGAATAGTAAAATACAAGCTCGTCACTGTTAGTTCAGAGTCTCTACTGATTCGACACTCATTTGTTGGCTGAGTAGCAAAATGATAGGCCACTAACGGAACAATTGATAAGCGTGTTACTACCAATGCCTGAATTTACTGTATGGGAAGGTGTCAAGGCAGCAGAGGAGGCGATGGAGGGCAGGACAGGCGGGCCGGAGCTGCAGCACTGCAGCAGCTAGATTCTAGGAAGTGAACGTTGGAGATTTGGGAGAAAAAGGTCAAGATACGATAAGATTTCATGGCTTGGTGTCAGAACCAGTAACTGGGAATTCCCGTATCACGGTAGGATATTTCACTGAGTGCGCGTTTCCAGTCAGATTAGTTCGCGAAGGTTAACGATACAATCCTGACAGCCCCTCGGCACGTGCAGCAGGAGTTTCGTGAAGTCATCGCTTGAACAAGACTTGCTGAGACCGAGTAATGGTAACAGCAAAGCTTTGTCTAACATATCGAGAGTTTCTAGATGGATGAGAAGAACTCTTGGGCGTATTTCTCTCACATGTCTTTCAAAGTTAACGCCCTTCTCGTCGTCCGTTCGATCCTCGGCACCAGTGGAAGAACCACAATGCTAAATTTCTTGTAGTGCGCTCGGGATCATCGATGAAGGGGTTGACAACCGCCAGAAAATCCGAGTTCTCGTTCCAATCGAAATATGATAGCTGATTTCTGTCTAACTGAAGTATTTGCATCCTCGAGACGTACCACCACATTGTCGTGGGCTGCCAACGCCTCCGTGACCTGTAGTCGTTCCGGTTGAACTACAAGCACAACCTCTGCAACTGCCGCGGGGTCCTGTATGGGGTAAGTAGTCTGAATGCTGTCGAGTAGAGATCTAGTGCAATGGAGGCTGACGTCAGTGCGCATACCATTAGTTTTTCTGACGACAGAGGTGACGGCGATGTGCTGCGACTTCCAGTGCCAGGTCCTACATCATTGTGCTAGCCAGGTGGTGGTTGAAAGGCAAGGCGCGTAACCACTAGCAGAGCCACTTCGGCTTAGTCTTTTGTCGTTCACTGACGCTCATTTCTTTGACTTGTAACACTATGCTTCAACGATAAGGGAAACCGTCTCGCCAGCTCGAGCAATCGACAACCAGCAATGACTGTATCGTCCATTTTGACGATGCTCGCGCACACCTCAGCACCATTTCTCTCCACTTTCCTGGTCATACATCTGTCGGCACCTATTGCAGTCAACATCGGCGGATCCAGACTAGCATCTAGTGTCATGGTCAGTACCTGCTCTGCGTGTTTGTTGAGTGGATTGATTTGGTTTGCACCGGTGGATGTGCAGCTTCTAGGAAGAGAGTACTACCAGACTACATTTGGAGAACGATACCTGCTTCTCTTGCCCTTTACTATCCACGTTACGTCGAGCGTAGCCAAATGGGTTGTTCTCATCCTCGCCTCGAACTCATCTTCTCCTTCTCCTTCAAGCGAACTGTCTGCGTCAGACTCGGATACCGCTGCTCTGTCTGAAGAGCCATTCACACCAAAATCGTGTGCTCGTATCCACAAACTGACAAGTCTACTTAGTGTCTCAGCATATGGTGCACTCTTCCTCTTCATAGCTATCCACGTTGTTACACATAGACTCTCCCCTGCCGAAGCGGACGCTCTCGTGTCGTCTTCGAGCGACATCAACTTGGAGGCATTTGGCTGTTCCAAGCCCGACTCCGAGTCCGTCAAGACACCCATAAAGACGTGGTCATGGCTGAGTTGGATGCCCTATATGGGGCTCGTAGGCAGCGTACTCGTGCGTACAGCAGGAGGCGCCTCTATCATTCAAGGTACATCAGAGGGCGCGTAGGTTTACCAAGTCGGCCATCTCCGCGTGGCAGTGATGGCGGACTCATTAGAGGCAACAGACAGATTGCTGTCGTTGCTGGTGTCGCTGCGTTGCTGGCATTGACAGATCTCTGGGTGCTCCCAAGTGAACTAGCTTTTGCGCTGTCGTCGGTCGTACGGCCGTACCAGGTCACCTTAAGGAACGCTCGGGTGTATCGGATGTGAAGTACATACGTCCTTAGCAGCTCCTAGCTGCGTGTAGGGGGCGTACGAGTTTATAGTGAGGAGCTGTACGATCTTGAACTGTTTTCCTTCAAATTTCTGGTAACACCCATGATGTACATGTGGTACCGCGGTGACGTCGCTGAGCAAGGTGCCGAAATCCCCTACCTTTGACGTGACACGATGGCTACTCGCTCGTCATATTTATCGTGCTTACTTCGAAGAGTTGCCGTTGTACGTAGATGGCCATAATGTACTACGGCAGGGAGGCCTCGGTGCCAACTGTATCTGGCCCGGGTACTACGTATATCGAGATGAAGAAGTCCCGGCATGAAGGTGAGAGCCTCGTTTCCAGCCGGGATGCAGGTAGGCGTCGTCGCTATCGCATGTGATAACAGGCATCTCCCTCTTGCATATGCTCGGGGTACGTACACTGGTCCACAGCAGGGTCGCGGGTCTTATCTGAACCTAGTACTCCCCAACATAGGCCGAATGGCAGTATCATTTAAGGTGTAAGATGTGCTGCATTACTAACAGTTGGGAAAACTCTGGAAGCATGGACAACGAACACACCTAACAGGTTTGCAACTGGACTGGCGTGGTGTATCCGCATTCGTCTGTTGTCCGACGATGTTCAGTTACGGGGAGTCGTCGCGTTCTCAGGGAGTCTGTATACGCAAGATTCGACGGGAAATTAAACTGGGTTGGAGGGCTCCTGTTGGTAGTTGATTCTGCGTAAAGTGTTGGGAATCCTATAGTCCAGTGGGTACATCAACGAAAGTATTCAGTAGCGTGACAGCTTACGAGGCTGCCACGACAGAAAGCACACAGTGCTGATAATCGTGACTTTTGCATGGAAGTAAACGAATTGGCGAAGTCCACTGTCAACGATCACCAAACATTCAGCGTGGGTTCAGGTATGAATCCGTTGTGTGGCTCCGTGCCCGTGGGCATGCCAAATGTGTATATGATCGATCGACACCTGCGAAGAGTGTACAGGTGTACGTTCGGCCTCCTGCGCGTGATACGCGCAAGTATATGGAGATTCCGAAACCTGGCTGGTGAGTAAGAAAAAAGGAAAATAAATATTGAGACCCGTAGGTCTACCACTCCGGAACAGCGTGTCATCCTTGTGCAGGGGCCATGCTAATCTTCTCTGTATCGTTCCAATTTTTACGTATGTCACCCCGAAGGGGACAACAACATTGCTGAGTCGTCGTCACACTCCACCCAGGCTTTGTCTTTTGTATATACCACGGCGTTTTCCACATTGCTATATATGGAAAGGCGAGCTTAGGTGCACCGACCCCCAAGCAAGGGGTGGGGCGAGACCAGCCCCGCTATTGAACAGCATGGCCTTTTCCATGGTAGTGACGGTTCGGCAGGTCTGCACAATTCACTTACAGGATCACGGTAGTAACCGCTCCGATGTTGTCAGCACTCTGACGGCGTGTTGGATTAGAATCAGGTTACAAATCTACAATCAGTCGTTTGCCATTATGTAAGATAGCGCCACTTCACCTCAGTTCAACTCAAAGACTTCGTTCTGCTTCACCCCATCGAACTGTATAACCGAACTGGCGTCAAATTCGAATCGAAGTGAACCTACTTCGATCTGAGCTTCGTTCGGCGGCAACACTATGGGAAGGCCAGAGGCAATGACGATACGCTGCAATCTACAGTGCCGGTTGGTGCTGTCAGGCACTCCTGCACCATTGTCACTGACCAAAGGGGAGGTGTGTAACCGGAGTTAATTGCCATTGCCTCAACTTGGTCTGTCTCTTTTGTACGCTGACACTGGTTTCTTTTCGGGCTTAACTTGTACTGCTATGGACCCAGAGATCCCAACTGGCGTTCTGAGAATTCGGATCGAAGTGAGCTTATTTCGATTTGTTCGATGGCAACACTATGGGAGGACCACAGACGACGACGGTGTACTGCAATCTCCAGTCCCGGGCGGTGCTGTCGAATAGTCCTGCGCCATTGTCACTGACCAGGTAGCGGTCGGAAGGCGAGGTGTGTAACCAGAGTTAATTGCCACTTCAACTTGGTCTGTCTCCTTTGTACACTGACGCTCGTTTCTTTCCAGGCTTGACTTGTACTACCATTGACCCAGAGAATCCCACAATGACAAAGGAACCCATGTTACCAACACCAGGCAATGGGAACGAGGAATGACTCCATCGTCCATTTTGACGACACTCACACATGGCTTGGCGCCATTTCCCCCCACTTTCCTTGTTACACATCTTTCGGTGCCTACTACAACCAACAGCGACGGATCTGGACTATCGTACAGTGTCATGTCAGTTACCCTGTTCCGTGCGTTGGTTGAGTAGGCTGACTCGGTTTGGACCTCTAGATATACGGCTTCTAGGGAGGGAGTACTACCAAACCACATTCAGAGAATGACACTTTGTCCTACGCTATCCACATTACGTCGACCGTGGTCAAGCGAGTTGTCCTCACTCTTGCCTAAAATTTATCTTCCCCTTCAAGCCGTCTGTCTACGTCAGACGTGGATACCGCCCTGCAGTCTGAAAAGCCGCCCATACCCAAACCCCGCGCTCGCATCCGTAAACTGACCAGCCCGCTCAGTATCTCAGCATACACCGCACTCTTCCTCTTTGTCCCTACCCATGCCGTTACACATTGTCTCTTACCTACTAAAGTAGACGCTCTCGCATGGTCTTCGAGCAACGTCAACTTGGACACACCTGGCTCTTCCGAGCTCGAGTTCAAGTTCGTCAAGACAGCTATAAAGACGTGGCCATAGCGGAGTCGAATTCTCTATACGGAGCCCATAAGCTGCGTACTCGTGCATGCTGCAGAAGCCGCACAGCTGCATCCGCCATTTACACATGGTACGTCAGGAAACGCGTGGGTTTACCAGATCGGCCATCTCCGCCTGGCAGTACCACAGCTGATGAGCTCCAAGTGTTCTCGGGCCTCGGCGTCCGTATAAATGGATATATCGGTCGTGAAGTACATACATCCTTCGTGACTCCCAGCCATGTGAGGGACGTACGAGTTAATCGCTGTGAGCTGTACGACAGCTGGCGACCAGAAGTACCAAATTATGCCGTTCCACCGCATCCAGCACCTTCGGATTTCATGGCAGTCACGTTCCCCTCCCCTCCATGATGGTTGCACGATTCACCCTCTTGGCCGTAGGGCAGGTTGGTTTGCGTGAGCAGCCACCCGGTGGTGTCCGAGGTGATGCTCACGGACGTGACGGACGTAATTATGCCTGGTAACTTGGCATCCGCAGACCTGCCACGCACAGACTATCTCAATTTCGCGTCCCATATTTGTGATACCATGCTGAATTTTGAAGTGGTCAGGGGCCGTACCGCAGTTGATAAGCTCCAAGCACTCCCAGCCCTCGGGATCTGTGTGAAGGCACAAAGTCCACGGACAACAGGTATACTGGTTCTTGATTCAAGAAGTTAATTACCTTCAATGATGCGGCTTAGAAAATACATACCATTCGTTTACCCGATGCAGGGGCCTCTTGGATGGCCTCCGATAAGGTGTTAGAGGTGCTGCATTACCAACAGTTTGCGAAACTCCGGACACACAACCAATGAACACACCTGTTTAGGATTGGACCAATGTAGCACTCTGGCATCTGTCCGACGACTAACGATATCCAGTCATAATGACCAGACACAGTCTCGTCCCAGAGAGATGTTTTTATAAGCGAATCTCCGCTGGATGTTAAGTCGGCCTGGAGGGCTCGCACACACGCACATTAAACAATAAAATGTTGATCATGAACTCCTCTGGCGTTCCGTTGTCCATGATATCATGGTATGATATCCAACTGCGGATGGGCGATAATATGGCGACGCGATTTCATCTGACTTTAGAAGGCAATATATAAAACAGGTGGTGCTTCGAATGTCAGTGGCAGGCACCGAAGTCCTGGAGTAATGTAATAGGTCCCCTGACTAATCCTATTATAGGACCCAGGCCGAGGGAAGTTTTATTCATGTGTGGATATCTGCTAACTTCGATGAACTTTCAGCGCTTCAGCTTCAGCTTCAATAAATATTCACCGACCAGCAGAACACCGCAGACTCCAAGCGAGTTTCCGCACTGTTGTAGCTCTAGGGTGTTTCGATGATACCTGTCACCAGGAGGTCCAACTTTCTAGCTCGATACTTCTCGACTGGAGACCACCGAAGTAAGACTTTTCTAGAATTCCGTACTCAATCTTGTCTTTTCATTTACAGTGCTTTCATAATGATCTTACACTGATATCTCTTACTTAACTTCCGTCTCATATATAATGGCTAGAGATATTATATTCAGCATGTGTTCGGACACAGGTGGAGAAGATGTGGCATACATGACAGCATTGCACTTGCAGGCTTGTATTAAGTAACGCCACAGCCCATAAACTCTAGGTCGGGTAAACTTTGCAGATTCCTTGCTTACCAACCTTCAATATGAATGACCACAGCCCTGTGACAGCACCGATCGGATGAAGACTAACTCGGACCTTGCGCTCCCCCCTTGCATGATTACCCCGCAGTCCCGGAGCTCACATCCGCGACCCCTTAGCTAGCTGGCCTACGGGCAATACTATCAAATCAAGAAACATTACATCTTCCTTGGCAGGTGGAGGTCTGAGCTGTCTGTGCGCTTATCTCAGAAGCCTTAGCATCCAACATGTCCTTCTGGATTGCCATCCGATCTCACCATAGTCAACATTCCAGCTATTCCTCTCCAAGTACTCTGTCCCATCCCTGCCACTGCGCTGTGCCACAGGAAACCCTACCCTGATACCTCTGCATATCCTTGCTATCTTCTCACGTGCTGCATGTGCCCCTGCTACCGTCACACCCTTGCTTGGTTCTTGAGTCCTAGCCTTGAAGACCTCTAAAGTTGATATCTCACGAATATCGACTGACATTCCTCATGAACCCGTAATTACTGACTTATATTTGGCACTTCCGCCTTTCAAGACTAGCCACGTCTGGCATCTGTCATAAGAAGGGGTTGCCCAGGTTGACGCCCACGGGTACGCAGAGGGTCGGGTTCTATGGGTAACGGTTTGGGGAGTCCTGCAAATGTTCATATGATGTCATGTTATCCGTGGGACATCATCCAGCACTGACAGTATGCATTTCAAGTTGATGTGAGCACTGACTGTGCAGAGCCCGACCGGTGGGATCAGTTAACGGAGTGAATAGGAATCCAATGTGTGCATTTTTCTGAACTAGTGGTTTTCCGGGCTCCACAGTGCTTCCAGCATGGACCAAAATGTGTGGCGCGTCCACCCACTCTACCACGATTCAGAGGTTTCACACGGGACCTTAATCTACCCACCGTCTTCCCAGGCTTCGCCGACGAAGGACCGCCAGGTTCATCTACTCTCCCTCCCACTGGCCCCACTTGGCTCTACGTACCCCTGCTTCGACCACGGGTACGTTTGGTTCGGAGCTTGCCTACTCTAAAAGAAATTGAACTTCACTTCGGGCCCGACAGCAGCGGACAGTCGTCTTGGTCCACGTCGTCATCGCCTTCAAAATACTCATGCCTAAAATGCATCTGACGCACCTGCTTTCTCCTGTTGAAACCGCTCCCCCACTCCTCATCTCTCTCCTGATTTTTGCCGTTGTCGGCGAGCAAACCCTCTGGATCAGGTGGTAGCGCTTGTATGGCTGATAAGCGCGTTGCTACCAGTGCCTGAAGTTACTATGTGGAAAGTTGTCAAGGCAGCAGAGGAGGCAACGCAGGGCAGGCCAGGTGGTATTGGAACTGTTGCAGCCAGAATGCAAGGAAGTGAACGTTGCAGATTTGGATGAACGAATCCAAGATGCGATACGATTTCATGGCTGGTTGCCAGAACCAGTACCTGGGAATTCTCGTATCACGGTCCGATATTTCATTGAGTGCACATTTCCAGTTAGGTTATTCCGCAAATGTTAACGATACAATTCCAATATTTTTTCCGCACGCACAGGAGTTTCGTAAAGTCGTCGCTATGAACAAGGTTTGCTGAGAGCGACTAGTGGCAATAGCGGAGCCCTAATTAGCATATCAAGAGTTTCTTAATGTGCGGGATTCTCTCGATAGAGCAGTCGTACCTACCCACACCAAGCTTCAAAAAATGATGCCACGGGGGTGGACAGGAAGAAGGGATGTGATCGAATGGAAGTACGAATAAGGTACATATTCCGAGACCCCACCCTCGGCTCTTCGCCCCGGTGCAGACAACATCTTAATTTACTCGTTCCTGGTCACTAAGGCGGCTAGTGAAAAGCCAGAGACGGTGGGTATCCAATGTGGGAAGCATTTTCAGATACGAAGATAGGGGGTCCACAGAAGAACACCATACACGAGGTCCTCGAAGAGGTCGTAAAGCACGGCCTAAAGAAGTTGCAACGCCAATAATCGAGCGGGGTCATATGGAAAACTGTCACGCAATACGTCCCAGATAAAAAGTCCAAGTACAGTAGCTGGAAAGGGGGAAGAATCGCCCAGTCGACCATAACTCACCATCGCCATTACTTTCATCGTATTGATCAGTGGGGGAGTCCGAGCGTTCCAGTCAGAGCTGTGCATCCAATGTAATTCGACACATCGTACCCTCAGGGCTCCAGCTGAATAGAGTTGATACATCTCGTACGTGTTCCGAGGCGATGCCCTCCTTCGGTCCCCAAGTTTCTTGCTTAGAGCTTGTGTCGCCTGCAAATATCCACGAGAAAAAGTGAAAGACTGTGAATCATTGCCCGTACCTCCATTGAGAGCAATTAAATTCTCACATGATCCATGCGAAACGGCATATGAGTGTTCGCATAATACTACCTTCCCGTCTTTGTGATAAACGCATTCTCTCAGGAACGCCACCGCAACAAGGCCATTCGTCTGTTGGCCTCTGAGCGAGCCAGCATACAGGTGGGTGCTCGCATGTCCGTGGCCAAGCACCAAGGTGCAATGATGATGCGTGGATTGTAATGCACTTGAAAACCACTAGTACATCGTGACTTGCCCCAAGATGCAGTAATTGTGATTCTGGTTAGGGAAACTGACTGCGAAAATAGCGTCAGATATCCCCGCGAGTTCTCTAAAAACTTGGTGGGAGGGTGAGTGGGACGAGTACGTTAGAAATAGCACGCACGCTAGTGGCGTTGCGGAGGAAATCGCCTAATGAATATGAATGTGGGAAAAGGATATGCTGAAGCTCGCCTTCTAGGGTGTCGAACGGAAGGGAAAACGCACCAAGTGTTTTGAATGCTGCGCAACAATGGTCTTCTCAGCTCCACCTTCCAACGAGAGTGATTACAATACGGACGAGTTGATGCCCTTTTCGATGGTCATCTGGTGTTCGCTGGCAACGAGAAAGTTGCAACATAAACTCGCTTCTAGTAAAATTGTTGGGCTCAGAATCGAAAGTGAAAGACCCGATGGTCACCTGGGAACCCGGAGTTCCACTCTAGTAGAGATACGATAGTGGGTTTGTTCTGTTGAACCGAAGTATATGCACCCTCGAGACGCACCACCGCCGTCAAGGTGTCCGTGACATGTAGTCCGAACGGCGTCGAGTAGTGGTCTGGTGCAAAGGGAGGATGGCGTTAGTGTGCATACCATTGATGTTTCTGAGGACAAAGGCGACGAAGTGCTGTGACTTCAATGTTATGCGATGCGGTGAGCAGCAGAGCCGCTTGGGCTTAGCCTGACTTGTACGCAGTACAACTCTACACGGGCCCGAAGAATCCTGCAACGACAAAGGAACCTGTCTCTTCAGTACCAAGCAATGGGAAACTGGTAAAGACTACGTCATCTATTTTGACAACGTTCGCGCATGGCTCTGCACCATCATTTCTCTCGACTTTCCTCGTCATCGTCATACATACATCTGTCGGCGCCTATTGCAGCCAACATCGGCGGATCTAGACTAGCATCTAGTGTCATGGTCAGTACCTGTTTTGTGTGTTGATTGAGTGGGCTGATCGGTTTGCACCAGTGATGTGCAACTTCTAGGAAGGAAGTACTACCAAACGACATTTGGGGAACGATACTTGCTTTTCTTGCCCTTTGCTATCCACGTAACGTCGAGCGTAGTCAAGCGGGTCGTCCTCACTCTCGCCTCGGACTCATCTTCTCCTTCAAGGTGTCCGTCTACGTCAGGCTCGGGTACCACTGCCGCCCAGTCTGAAAAGCCGTTAACCAAATCGCGCACTCGTATCCGGAAGCTAAGAAGTCTACTCAGTATCTCTGCATATGTAGCACTCTTCCTCTTCGTTCCTATCCACGTTGCTACACGTAGACTGTTACCCGCCGAAGCGGACTCTCGTGTGGTCTTCGAACGCCGTCAGCTTGGATGCACTCAGCTCGACTTCGAGTCCGTCAAGACAGTTATAAAAGACTTGGCCATGGGGGAGTTGGATGCTCTATACGGGTCTCGTTGGCTGCGTTTTCGTACATGTCGCAGAAGGCACCTCCATTGTTTACACCCAGTACGATGCGTGGGTCTGCCAAGTCGGCGGCCATCTCCGCGTGGTAGTCATCGCAGACTCATCAGAAGCAATAGACGGACTGCTGTCGTTGCTAGTGTCGCTGCGTTTCTGGTACTGACAGGTCTCTGGGTGCTTACTAGCGTTCGCGCTGTCGCCGGTCATACGGCGGTACCAGGCCACCCTGGTAGGCGCTTGGGTGTATCGGTTGTGAAGTACATATATCTGTGTGCAAGAGGTGCACGAGTTTATGGTTACTTATGTGTATTACATGCACTACTCTGACGATGTCTTGGCCATAAGGTTCCTGGTTACCGGCATATGGTGAGCTATATAAGAGCTGGATGATAACTGAACCATTTCGTCTTAAAAGTGTGTTCGTTCAAATGTGTGGTAACTGGAGGTACTAAATTATGCTGCACAAGTCTTTTGAGTCCAGTTCCTTCGAATTTCATGGTCGTCACGTATCCAAACCCTCCATGACTCTTTAGCAATTCATCCTACAGTACGTTGGTTTGCATGTGCAGCTACCCGATCGTGATGCTCACGAGTGTGGTGGATGTAGTCGTGTCTGATAACGATACCATGTTGATCTTTGAGGTGGTCAGGGGCGGTACCACAATCGATAAACTCCAAGCGTTCCCAGTCCTCGGCGTCCATGTAAAAGCATGAAGTCCACAGACATAAGGTACACTGATTCTCGATCCAAGAAGTCAATGCCGCCTCTGCGAGTGCCGATTAGAAATATACACCGTCTCTTTGTCCGACGTGAGGACTCCTGGATGGCCTCAGTTAAGATATGACATGTGCTATATTACTTACAGCTGGGAAAACCCTGGAAGCGCAACCTGTTTGCGCTGGACCGCTGTAGTGTACTGGTATTCATCCGTCATCCAGTGATCCAGTCATAGCAGACAGACATATCACCGTCCCAGAGATACCTTTACACGCAAAGTCCACCGGATGTTAAGTTGGCCTGGGGGACTCATACAGCGCGCGTTAATGATTGAACTCCTATTAGCATTCTGGCGTTAGTCCGTCGCACGACGATATCATGATATCCACTTACAGTAAGTGAGTGGATACCTTGTCTCGTGACGCGTTCCCTCGTCGCATGGTTGGCCTGTGGGCGTGTCACGCATATCTGAGCAATAGTTGTGCCAGTGCACGACGAAGAATCAGGACCTAGCAAGCCGGTTGAAAGATGCTTCAACACGAAGCCAACACAATCGCATGCACGTTACCTGCATCCCCACACCAGTGGATGTGTCCGCGTGCCCTTCCCAGTTTTGGTCTTCAGAAGATCCCGAGATCGTCCGACGCAAAGACCAAAACGTCCGATAGCGAGACTATAATATAGCACGGCAGCGCCATTTGTTTCTGCTGTTTTGCCATGGCCAAAGTTGGCCGTTGCGACGAGGTTCCAATAACTTCTGATCTGGCTCGTAGCTTTCAACCGTAACGAGTAAATATTATCTAATCGTCCTTGGAAAGTCCTTGGAGAAACAAAATCCTTCTTCCGGTCACCGGCAGCCAAACAACGATAAAAATTTTACTACCCGTTCACTGTCCCTGATGATCGATCAAGCCATCAGGCCTTCATCAAGGTTCTGTCGCCCCACCTGTCAGGTGCAATGCTCGCTGATGAACATGCCGCATGGGCATGATGTGGTTCCATTGATCAAATAAAACCAAGCAGCGCTCACCAACGCCGTACCAGCGGGCGAGGGGGGAATGATAGGTTCCAAGTGCACCACCTTCTCGTCTAACACTGTGATTTAGAATTCAACAGTATTAATTAGAACTTTGCTTCCTCTGTTACGGATAACCGCAGATTTTTGACGGCTGGTTAAGTCCCGGATGGCATAACTATATTACGATTCAATTATTGTAATGTTATGAATTCCTCAACTAGATCCAATGAGTGAGGAATCGTGGATGCATAACTGCTCGTGAGCCTATGTCACTTTCTTTTGACCGTACTTGTGCAAACGTTATCTCACCGACTCTGGTATTTTTCCTGCGGAAACACTTCATGGTTCATCGCCTCTGCTTGGTTTGACTTTGCTTATTGTCCAAGGTTCGTGACCCGGGCGCCACAGTACATAGCTGTAGTCACCTGTATCGCCATTTTGTTCCACGCCATCACTGCAACTGCCGACTCCCCGCCAAGCTAGGCTAACGGATTTAGATAACAAGAGACGGCGTGATTTATTTCCTGATTTCCCTTTCTGTATACCTTTCCTAGATACCCATTGATTGCCGCTGGACCACATCCTATCATCCGTCCTCGCAGGTATATCAAGGGAGGGACGTCGAACAGGCTTGACCCAGACTCATCCCCGGAGACATCGGAATGCGACCCTGAAGCACGGGAACTATGCGTGAGTCAGGAGGGCTTGTCAGGGGGTTATATTTTTTCTTTGAAGAATATTTGCCGTACGTGAATGACCATCGATTAAAACAAAGCCAGACTATCGACAGTATTAGCGCAGTCTGTCCCCCCTATGTTTCTCCATGTACGCACTAGAGGTGTATGGACTGAACCAGCTCCGAGCTGTGTAACAGGCAGAACTTGTACAAGATGACAAGTTACCCCATTGCAGATCGAAGCGAGGTGCGCTGATTACTAGAGTTGAGAGTTGTGCCATAGTGCAAGCAGAATCTCGTCTCTTTTCTTCTTTCTGAAGGGACGAATGAGCGAGTGTCCTAGCAGCTTCAAGGCACGACTTGTTCGTCAAAGGTAATACGCCATACAAAATAACAAGGTTGAACGTTGAACGTAAGACATCTGCTACTCCCAAAGGTGACCTTTCCTACTCTACACCTATGCGTACACTCGGCATGATTTAGGTGGTAGTGACTTGGAGTAACAAATCAAGTGTACCAACTCCTTCGGACTCCACTGAGGTCATGCTCCCTCCATCACCCTTGAGCAACTCACCCTCCCAGGCGCATGACAGGTTGGTTCGCATGAGCAACCACCCGATCGTGTTTGAGGTGATGCTCACGGATGTGCCGGATGTAGTTGTGTCTGATAACTCGGCATCCACAACCCTGCCACATGCAGACCAGCTCCACTGTGCGACCTAAATTTGTGATACCATGTTTATCTTTGAAGTGATCTGGGGCGGTACCACAGTCGATAGGCTCCAAGCATTCCTGACCCTCAGGATCCGTGTAAAGACACAAAGTCCACGGACAACAAGTATACTGGCTCTGTGTAATTTAAAAAGTTATCGTTGGGCCAGCAAATGCAGCTTGGGAAATACATACCATTTGTTTGTGCGATGCAGGGGCCTCTTGCGTGGCCTTGCTTAAGGTGAGACGTGCTGCATTGCCAACAGTTGGGGAAGCTCTGGAAACCCGAACAACGAACATACCTGTCGATGACTGGACCAATGTATAGTGTTTTGGTATCCGTTCGTTGTCCGATGATATCCAGACACAGCGGACCACCACGTCCTCAAGACATGCTTTTATATGCAAAACTTGGCCGGAAATTAAACTGGCTCGGAAGGCTGGCGTAGACGTACGTTGGCGATTGAACCAGTGCAATGTTCTGGCGATCCGTCCGTTATTCAACTATATTCAGCCATAGTGAGCAAACATGTCCTCACGAGATGTCTTAATACGCATGGCTTCATGAGAAATTAAATAGGCTTTCGCCAATCAGATTGCATGTTCAAGAGTCGGGAGTAGACATAACCGAAGTGCCTTCGCTGAAAGTTTAGTGCAAACCTAGGGGATTAACTGTTGCTTCGCACCAGCAGGCGCATTCACGTATAACGGTATATGATATGTTGATGACTGTGTGTAGTGTATACGTAAATGATCAACCCTGCGCTTCGTGTGCGCATGTACAGGAAGACTCCAAACCTGCCAGAAAGCATTCATACACTGGTGCGGCTACGGGGGGCCCTAGTTAGCACCGTTATCATGCTAGAGCTGTGCGGTTGTCTTGATACACGTTATGTAATTCGGATCAAAAAACCTGGGCAGTGAAAGTGGGAAAAAGGAAAATAAATATTGAGACCCGTAGGTCTACCACTCCGGAACAGCGTGTCATCCTTGTGCAGGGGCCATGCTAATCTTCTCTGTATCGTTCCAATTTTTACGTATGTCACCCCGAAGGGGACAACATTGTATCTGAGCCGCCATCGCACTCCATCGAGGTTTTGTTGTTTGTTTATACCGCGGCGTCTTCGATATCACTATATATGGAAAGGCAAGTTACTTGGGTTCGCGTGCCCCCCAAACTCGGGAAGTGCCGCTGGTGTCGGCAACCTTGCTTGGAAGCTTGGCTCAAGAAGACACCAGATTGATTGATCTGCCGGGTGTCATTGAACTTTTATGATGCCTCTCGTGATGGGATGTTCACTGTGTATCATTAGGTCTTGAAGCTATATAGTATCTACGAATCTTTGCTACTGTTGCAGTGGTGATCTCTCTTGTTTCATTGGATTGGTAGTCTCGTCGCTAATGTCGGCAGTTCTATAAGCCTCTTCTACAAGTTACTGCCAGTGGGACTTCACGGAACTGGGTTTGCAGTGGCAGTGCGCGCTGCCACTGCTAATAAACTGACTTAGTGTTATACCGGCACCAAGAAAAGAAAGACATTCAGACCTTGAAGCTCGAAGGCTGGTTGGTTCCCCACAACTGCGGCGCGACTAGTCATTCAGCTCATCGTTAAACTTGACCTTAAATGACACTAAAGTTGTTTATCCTCCGTGAACGTCGGCCGGTATCCCTTGTAAAATCACTATAGTCACTAATTCATGATGGGCGGTCTCGCTTCCCGGGAGTGTGGCCATATCAGAATTAACAAATCCTTCATGATATACTCATGAACAGGGCGCCTGACGGTTATTCGTTTCACGTCGATGCAAGCTCGTGCGCTGACTGCCGAGATCAGTGGAGAGGGTGAGTAATCACTCGAATTACGCGAATTACTGAGCTCACCGCCCTGTAGCGATCTCAGCATGAACCAACTTTGTGTGGCGTATCAATTCATGTGGGTGATCATTTACACCGTCTACTTCAATGAATCATAGCCTCATCTTCGAAAGGAAGCGGTATTGTAGGCTCGGAGCATGCATTCGCCCCTCCGGTTCTTTGGTACACGCAGCAGCGACCGATCGCCGCAAATAATACATTAGGTATACGTGGATGGAATGGTATCCGCCTCCAAGTTACCCTAATATGGATTGACGTTATGTGTCTGATAAAATTACAGCTATTTGTGAAAATGCATTGAAGTAGGTCCCCCGACTATTCCTGCTTAGAACACTGCGGGCTCCAAGCAAGTGTCCGCACCGTTGTAACCCCATGGCCAATATTTTAAAATGAGATCCAACTGTCCGGGTCGATGCTTCTCGACCTTTTTGGAGACCTCCAGTGCAGGACTCTTCTGGAATTCCATACTCATTCCCGTCTTTTCGTTCACGATGCTGCCGTGATGGTTTTACACTGATCTCTCTACTTTCGGCTCACATACACCGAATAGAGAAATTATATTCAACATGCGTTCGGACCAGGTGGAAAAAACTCGGCGTACATGACACAGAGAAGCGGCTGTAGGCTTGTATTGATGCTACGGCCCACAAATTCTAGGTCGGGTTCATTTCGAAAACTCCTCGCCCTCCAACATTTGACATGAACGACCACATCTGGCGGGACCAACTAGATGAATGCCGACCCGAACCTCGTATCCCCCTTCGCTCGGGAGTGAGTACTCATCGTTCCGTAATTACCCCACAGTCCTAGTGCTCACATCTACATACGACCCTTGGCTAACTTGCTTAGTATCAAATGAAATTAAGTATCCTTGGCATGCGGCGTCTGGGCGGTCCGTGCGCTGATCTCGCATCCAACACGTCCGATTCTGAGTTGCGGTCTGATGTCGCCGCAGTCGGTATTCCAGCCATTCCTCTTTCAGTACTTAGTCCCATCCCCGCCACTGTGCTATGCCATGGGCAACCTCACCCTGATCCCTTTGCACATCCTCGCTATCCTCCCACGAGTACCGACAGGGGGTCGACTTGCCTATAGCGCCTACGGTTTTACCTGTGTGTTTCGGCACCACTTCAAGGGCTGTGAATGCTTTATATGTCGTGTGTATCCGACACTGACTATTGTGCATTTCAAGTTGATGTAAGCATAGCTGTGATCGCACTTAGACCGACTGTTTAGATCAGTGGACGGACTGGGTGACAATCCGAAGCGCGAGCCGAGTCATTGAAGTTTTCGGAGCTCCACGGTGCTCTCAGCATGGTCCGATTTTGTGCGGCGTGTCCGCTCATGTGGATGATCATCGATCACTCACGGCCTCTTCGGAAGGAAGAAAGCATGATCACAATAAACCCAAGACATTCATCCACTACGCTGGGTTTTGGGCTCATCGGATGTCACATCGGGGATATTAGTTGGACGGAATGGTAACAGTTGGTTCCAAGCTCTGAAACTCACGCGATCTGATCAATTTGCGCAGTGATGCCAATAAAACTCGGTCATTTTTGATGAAATGGAGACTAGGCTAATAAAATAATTGATTGCTCGTTCAAGTTTCTCGGGGTTCGATGTGGTTCGTGCGCGGCAGAAATACAATAGACTAGTGTAGATCATAACATGCGAGATATACTACATATGCATATCAATAAGTAATACCGACGTCCACCGGCGCCGCTGGCTTGAATCCGGGTTCGGACTCACTGCCAACACCTGCATTCATATCCTGCACGTCCTTGTCCTTCTTCGCCACCTTACCACGAAGTTTCGCACGACGTCTTATCTTGCTTCGTGGTCTTCGCTTCAATTAACCCCACTTGCTTACTCCTAACTTGAACACGAGCATGTTCGGTTCGGGGATTCGGATGCTAAAATTAAATTTCGCTTCATAAGATGGACTGTCATGTTCCACGTCGTTATCGCCTCATGCCAGGAGATGCACTTGTAGCTCCTGTTTTCCCCCGGGACCCAGTTCCCGTTTTTCTCCCGATTCTTACCCTCGTTGGCAAGTAAGCCACCAAGATCTGGGGGTATCTCTTGTATGATGACACCGGGAGCACCCTGCAGACGCCTGAGCCTGTTTCGGATACTGATTGTAATGATGTTGGGTGTTCTGGCTTTCCACTCTACCTGTCAGCGGGGGACGAAGCTTCCACTGCGAGTTGCGGAAGTACGGATCAGAGGCCATGGTCAGCAGTACGTCCGGTATCTCTGCGCCAAGGAAAACAGTAGTCTCGTACATCCTCTTCAAAGACTTGATGGGAGAGTCGGCAAGACGAGTATGTTGGAAATAAGACTACGCTGGTGGTATTGTGGAGGAAATTGCCTAATGAATATGAATGCGGAAAACGGATAGGCTGAAGCTTATCTTCTACGTAGGGCGTCAGACGGAAGGGGAAGCGCACCAAGTGTTGAACGCCACGCAACAATGGTCTTCTCAGCTCTATGTACCTTCCAAGGAGAGTGATGACAACGCAATATGGACGAGTTGATGCCTTCTCGACGTCCATCTGGTGGTCGGTGGAGTTGAAAGAGTGGCAACATTAACTCTCTCGTCGTTAAGTTCGTTGCGCTCAGATTCGAAGAGGAAAGGCTCAACAGCCACCTGTGAACCCCGGGTATATACGTCCTCGAGACGTACCGCCGTTGCCAACGCTTCCGTGACACGTAGTCGTTCCAGTTGAACTGCCAGCACAATTTCCGAAACTACTGCGGGGTCCTGTGTGTGATACAGAAGCAGTCTGAACGCTGCCGAGTAGTGGTATGGTGCAAAGGAGGCTGGCGTCAGCGTGCATTAGTGTTTCTGAGAACAAAGGCGGCGAGGATGTACTGTGATCTCCAGTGCTAGGTGGTGCTGTCAGCCCAAGTGGCGGTTGAAGTTTGAAAGGTAAGGGGCGGAGTCGCTTGGGCTTGAACTGGCTCGTCGTTCACTGACACCCACGTCCTTTCAGATCCGACTTGTACGACTATGAACCCAGGGAATCCTTCAGCAACGAAGGAACCCCTCTTGCCAGTATCAAGGAATGGAAAGCCAGCAGCGACAGCGTCATCTATTTTGACCACGTTCGCTCACCGCTCAGCATCGTTTTTCTCGACTTTCCTCGTCATCCGTCTATCGGGACCTACTGCAGCCAACGGCGGCAGGCTTGGGCTAGCATCTGGTATCATGTTAGTCTCCATTGGTTGAGTAGGCTAATTCGGTTGGGCTCGTAGATATGCAGCTTCTAAGGAGGGAGCACCACCAAACTGCATACAGGGAACGATACCTGCTTCTTGCCCCTCGCTATCCGCGTTACGTCGAGCGTAGCCATGCGAGTCGTCCTCACCGAACTCATCTTCACCTTCACCTTCAAGCCGTCTATCTACATCATACGCGGATACTACCCTCAGTCTGAAAAGCCATTCACGTTCAAACCTCGTGCTCGCATCCGTAAGCTAACGAGCCTAGGCAGTATTTCAACGTATACCACACTCCTCCCCTTCGTTCCTGTCCCCGTCGCTACACATAGGCTCCTACTCGCCGAAGCGGACGCTCTTGTATGGTCGTCGAGTGAGGTCAACTCGGGCGCGCTCGGTTCTCCCAAGTTCGACTTCGAGTTCGTTCAGACGGCCATAAGGAAATGACTGTGGTGGAGCTGGATGCTCCGCACGGGGCTTGCAGGCTGCGTACTCGTGCATGCCGCAGAAGGTGCGTCGACCATTTACACGGTACTTACGTCAGGGGACTCAGGAGACACGTGGGTTCACCAAACTGGCTATCTCCGCGTGGAGCAGTGGAAGTGATCGTAGACTCACCAGATGAAACATTGGGACTGCTGTCATGGCTGGTGTCGCTGCGTTGCTAGTACTGACATGTCTCTGGGTGCTCCAAGAGAACCAGTATCCACATCGTCGTCGATCGTACGGCGGTAACCAGGTCACCTCGATGGGCTCTCGGGCGTATTGGTTGTGAAGTGCATACGTCCTTGGTCGTGCCCAACCGTGTCCAAGGGATGCACGAGTTAATCGCTATATGAACTGCACGACAACTGGTGACTGGGGAGTACCAAATTATGCCGCTCCATCGAATCCAGTACCTCCGGGTTTCATAGCAGTAATATTCCTCTCCCCTCTATGAAAGTTGCATGATTCACCCTCCTGGCCATACGACAGGTTGGTTTGCGTGAGCAGCCCCCGGTCTCCACGGACAGTAGGTTTAATGGTTCACGGTTCAAGAACTTAAACTTGTCTTCACAGATGCAACTCGGTGAATACATGATGTTCGCTTGTACAGCGAGGGGGCTTCGTGCGTGGCCTTGGTTAAGGTGTAAAATGTGTCGCATTACTAACAGCTGAGAGAACGCTGGGAGCACAAACAGCGAACACCTGTTTGTGCCTGGACCAACACAATGTCATGACATCTGTCCGTTTTCCGATGATATCTGGTGCAGACAATTACGGGGGGACAGATGTCGTCCCGGAGAGATGGCTTTATACGCAAAGGTACATAGAAGCACTGGATGCAAGTTAGCCCGGAGGACTCGTGCACACGTGCATTGACCATTGAACCTATTAATCCCTTGCAGTACTGCGGCGCTGACCCATTGTCCAATGATATCATGAGGCCTGCGAGTATGTTGTCAACTTCGGGGCATAGCTTTATGTAAAGGGCACAAAGGTGGCAAAATACGAAAGTGCGTCCATTCGAGACTCCTTCACGTCGTGTTCCAAACGGACCCTCGATACTTGATGCTAAACTCTAGATCATTCCTTCGCGTACCGTTGAAAGGGTATGTATAAGTTTGCGCTTTGACATTAACCATTAGCTCTAAGGTAGTTCAATCGCATACGACACGCCGCTTCATAGACATTCACAACACCTCTAAACTGCCAATTCCCGTAGGACGTTACAGTTTAATCGCATGTAAGAAGCCATCATAACCCCTTCACATTGACTGTCGCAATCGTCGTCGCTTCCACTCCCTTGTCCTCTTTCAACATTTTCAACAGTGTACGAACGACTCGCACTTGTTGCAACCGCGTGCAAAGTTCTCATCAGCAACCCGGCCACTGCGTACGACATTATCGTCGATCTATCCTCACGTTAGGGGGTATCAGAAACTGTATTAGAGGTACATGAGATACTCATGGTGACGCTATGCCTCCGGACCAAACGTTTCGCTTCCAAAAAGTAGTTAGCTAGGCAGCCTTCGTTGTCAGGTTCCCTAACTGGGACGAGCGATTGCGATGTTACGATGTTCGTGTCACATGCCTAACGTCGGGTAGGAGACGAAGCGGCTTTGATTGGACGGCACCGGTCAAGTTTCCAACTTGGTTTAAAAGAAGTCCGAATGACTCGGACATCACAGCGCCGAGGCTCCTACCAACCAGCCGTACCCCCAAAGAAATGGTGTCGACCATCGTTAAGATACCACAAGAAGTCCTAGAGACATTCACTAAAATCAGATCACTATCACAACTCCTTGCTCCGCCCGGACGAAGGACTCGAGCATGCCTTGAAACACATCGCGGAAAAGGGACTTCCTGATGTCTGCGGTCTCACAGGGCGAGTCTCTGAAACTCATAGTGCTTGCTATCGGGGCGAAGAGAGCGCTCGAAGTAGGAACGCTCGGGTGGTGCGCCTTGCATTCCTTGCATCCACACAGCCGAAACAGTCTAACGATTCACTTCGTTTGACACCTGATATTCCAGATATTCCACTATTTGATTGGGTCAGCGACTCCCAGAGAACGGAGAACTAATTACCCTCGAGATATCGGGAGTCAACCCCAAGGTAACATTCTACAACTTCCTTATATAAAAGCGTCCACACGTGCTCGAAATCACTGAACTGATCCGATGACGCCAACCCGGGAGAATTTAGCTAGAGCAGGAATACGCAATGCCAGGGTCCTGGCAGGAAATTTCAAGGAGATCCTAGCGAGTCTTCCAATAGAGGGGGGGGGCGATTGATTTGGCTTTCGTAGACGCTGACAAGGAAAGCTGCCCTAACTACTTTCTGAAAGCGAAATGTGACATTTGGTCCAGAGGCATGGTGTCATCGTGGGTATTTCATATGCCTTTCAGTAAGCTTCCGATACCACCTCACGTGTCGATAGTTTTTCGATAATGTCGTACGCAGTGGCGAGGTTGCTGACGAGAGCTTTGCACTCGGTTGCACAAATGCGAGAGCGTTCGTACACTGTTGAAAATGCTGAAGGAGGACAAGAAAGTGAAAGCGACGACGATTGCGACAGTCGATGTGAAGGGTTATGATGGCTTCCTACATACAATCAAGTTGTAATGTCCTACGGGAATAGGCAGTTTAGAGGTGTTGTGAAAGTCTATGAAATGAAGCGTCGTATGCGGTTGAACTGCATTTACACTTTTTCAACTGTGAACAAAGGCTTGACTTATAGTTTAGCATCAGTGACGAGGGTCCGTTCGGAACAGTAGACGACGTGAAGGAACCTCGAATCGACGCACTTTTGTACTTTGCCGCCTTTGCGCCTTTTACATAAAGCGATCCTCCCAAGTTGACAACGTTCTCGCAGGCCTCATGATATCATCGGACAACAGGCCAACGCCGTAATACTGCAAAATTAATAGCTTCAATGGTCAATGCACGTGCGCAGGAGCCCTCCAGGCTAACTTAATCCAGTACTTCTACCTTTGCATATAAAGCCATCTCTCCAGGACGACAGATGTCATGACATTGCGTTGGTCCAGGCACAAATAGGTGTCCGCCGTTCGTGCTTCCAGGGTTCTCAACTGTTAGCAATGTGGCACATTTCGCATTTTAATCGAGGTCACCCACGAGGCTCCCGCGCTGTACAAGCGAACACCATGTATTTACGGAGTTGCATCTGTGGAGACAAGTTTAAGTTCTTGAACCGGGAACCAGTAAACCTACTGTCCGCCGTGAGACCGAGTGGCTGTTCATGAAAAACAGCCTGTCGTACGGCCAGGAGGGTGAATCACGCAACTCTCATAGAGGGGAAAGGAACATTACTGCTGTGAAACCCGGAGGTACTGGATTCGATGGAGCGGCATAATTTGATACTCCCAATCACTAGTTGTCGTGCGCTTCAAAGCGATTAACTCGAGCATCCCTCGCATGCAGTTGGGTACCACCAAGGACGTTTGTACTACACAACCGATACACCCGAGAGCCCATCAAAGCGATCCGGTACCGCCGGGTCTCTTGAAGCGCACAGAGACCTGTCAAGTACTAGCAATGCAGCGACTCCAGCCATAACGGCAGACACGCCGTTTCCTCCGGTGAGTCTGCGATCACTTCCACGGCCGCCACGCGGAGACAGCTAGTTTGGTGAATCCATGCGTCCCCTGATGCTAAATACCGTGAGTAAATGGTCGACGTACCTTCTGCGGTATGCACGAGTGCGCAGCTGACAAGCCCGTGCGGAACGTTCAACCCCACCATGACCATGTCTTCTCGACGAACTCGAAGTCGAACTCAGAGGGAACGAGCGCGTCCGCGTTGACGTCACTCGAGGACCATACAGGAGGTCCGCTTCCGCGGGTAAGAGTCTATATGTAGCAACAGGGACAGGAACGAAGGGAAAGCGTGGTGTATATGACTGAGATGATGAGGAGGCTCGTCAGTTTGCACATACGAGCACGCGGTTTGGTGTGAATGGCCTTTTCAGACTGAAGGGTGGTATCCGCATACGGTGTAGATGGACGACTTGAAGGCGAAGGAGAAGATGAGTTTGGGGTGAGGGTGAGGACGACTCACTTGGCCACGCTCGACGTAACGTGGAGAGCGAGTATCGTTCTCCGATTGCAGTTTTGTGGTGTCCCCTCCCTAGAAGCTGCATGTCCACACGCCCAAACGGAGTCACCCTACTCGACCAACATACGGGAACGGGGTACTGACATGACACCAGATGTTAATCCAAACCCGCTGCCGTTGGCTGCACTAGCAGACACCGATCGATGGAGGTGTGACAAGGAAAGTCGAGAGAAATGGTGCTGAGTTGTTCGCGAACGTTGTCAAAGTGGATGACGTGATCATTACTACTGATTTTCCATCGCTTGGTACTGACGGGATAGGGTGACGTGTGGTACAGCTTCCCCTCGCTGGATCGGTGCTCGGAGGTTGTCACTGGGCAGGTGTAGAGTCATACTGGCAAGTCAGGCTAAGCCCAATGTATAGTAAGTTTGTACTTCGACATGAACCGCTCGCTATAAGTGTAGTTGTAGTTCGACCGCATGCGGCACGCCGTCTCATGGACATTCACAGCACCTGAGGTTGAAGTGGGGAACCAATCTGGGCCGCCTATTCCCGTAAGATATTACAATTTAATCGCATATAAGAAGCCGTCATAACCCTTCGTATTGGTTGTCGCAATCGTTGTCGCTTCCACTTCCTTGTCTTCTTTCAGCATTTTCAACAGCGTACGAACGGCTCCGCACTTCCTGCAACCGCGTGCAAAGTTCTCATCAGCAACCCGGCCACTGCGTACGACATTATCGACGATCTATCATCACGTTAGGTGGTAGCGGAAGCTTCATGAAAGGTACATGTTGAGATACTCACGATGACGCCATGCCTCCGAACCAAACGCTTTGCTTCCAGAAAGTAGTTAGGGTAGCCTTCCTTGTCAGCGTCTATGAAGACCAAGTCAAATGGCTCCTCTGTTGGAAAACTAGCCAGGGTCTCATTAGCATCTCCTACCAGGACCCTGGCATTGCGTATTCCTGCTCTAGCTAAATTCTCCCGGGCAATCTGTGTTGGCGTCATCGGATCGGTTCAGTGATTTCGAGCACGTGGGGAAGCTTTTATATACGGATGGTGTAGAACGTTACCTTGGCATTAACTTCTGATATCTCGAGGGTGATTAGTTCCCCGTCTTCTGGGAGCCCCTGACCAATCCAAATAGTCGAATATCTGGAATGTCAGATGCCAAACGAAGTGAATCGTTAGACCTGTTTCGGCTCTGCGGAGACAAGGGAAGCAAGACCCACCCCCCGAGCGTTCCCACTTCGAGCACTCTCTTCGCACCGATGGCAAGAGCCATAAGTTTTAGGAACTTGCCCTGAGAGGCCGCAACGGAAATATCAGGAAGTCTGTATTCCGCACTGTGTTCCAAGGCATGCTCCAGTCCCTCGTCTGGACGGAGTAAGAAGGAGTTGTGGTAGTGATCTGAATTAGAGAATGTCTCTAGGACTTCTCGTGGTATCTCGACGATGGTCGACGCCATGGACGCCACGTCTTTAAGGTACAGGCAGTTGGGCCACCTACTCACTACTGGTATTTGTGCGTTGGGAGTCTTATAGGAAACAATAGGCGCCGTGATGTCCGAATCATCCGGTCTTCTTTTGGATCAAATGTGAAACTTGACGGGTTGAAATCGCCCACCATTCAACCTCAACCACGACAGTTTGTCATCTGCCCCACGTTAGCCATGTGACATGAACACCACTACGCCAGTACTCGCCCCAATTAGGGGACGCCACTTGACAAGATTGCGGAAACTTTCACTGCCTTCATCACGGTCCTCCGGAGCCCTCCACCCAATCTCATAGGGAGGCGTAAATAGCACAAGCGGAAGTTGCAAAACACAGTTTACAATGGCCTCGGAATTGGGCGCCTTACCATGACGACATGGCGTTGTTGTTTCAAGCACTGGCAACCACGTCAAGCTGTGCAGATGAAAGTGCACGATATTTATAAAAACAACCTGAAAGCAACAGCTCCAGACCGTCGTTCCGAGCCACTGGTGACATCGGCGATGCGACAAGGAGCCCACTAACGACTCTAGCACCACATGGAGGGACTTTGAACTGTGTCGTCTCATGATGCCGGTGGGATTCGTCGGCGACCAGTGATATCCGTAGTGGCTATGTATGTAAGGCACGTTGGCGACAGCGCTTATTTGAACTCCATCCATCGTGATGGGCCTAGGCTGATGGAAATGTAAATATGTACAATGGGGCGGTTGCGAAGGCGGGTTACTCAGTGCTGCCAGTTCATCATAAACCTGCTTCATTTTTCAGTCACGAGCACGTCCTCCTTAGTAAGCAAGCAGCGAAAATGGAGTCACGCCCTGTGTCTTCGAGTACGCAATGCGAATTGACCTTTGCTAAGGCAGCACGGTGGTCGAGGTACGAAAGGGGTCATGGAGCTGTTCCGAGGAGTGCTTGTAGACGTACTAAGATACAGGAATTTCCCTGGGCTCTCCGTCCGGACCCAGGCCTAGAATGTCCACGGTACAGCCTCTGGGGGCCGGAAGGCCGGAAAGGGGAAGTTTCTGAGGAGACCCAAGCACTTTTCGGTGAATCTGATCAAGACCATCTTCAATACGCAGCCTTGACACATGATAAGCCTGCACATTGACTGACGTACCATCACGGAGTAGAGCCAACGTGGACGTTGATAAGAACCGTAACAAAGCTCTAGTATCTCGAAGTACGAACGACCCGCCACGAACAGAAGCGCAGCAAGCAGCAGCGGCGATTAGTTTGAGTAACAATTACTCCTTTCTTCCTACATCTGCGCTCCTGGTTCGCTTCGTCCTCCATTTTTAGGGGGTATCAAGCTCATCAGCAGCTTTGTCCGGTTCGCATTCTTCGACGTCGGAGGCACCAATCCAATGCCTTCTCGACGCGTCCTCTTGGTAGATCCCGTAGTGTTGTCGCTACTCGCGGAACCACCAAGTTCGGCATGTAGGCCAAATCACAGCATACGCTTCCTTAATCTTGAATCCTTTGAGTGCGTGGGGACTGCTGTCACTAAATGCTAAGCCCTGAGACACCACTTACTGTTTTATCGCCTAGCAAGTGCTGATATATGATATAGTATGATAGTTCACTCCGCCCAAGTCTAACATGCCTCTCGTTTGTACCTGTTTATATTACATTCTATGCGTTGCTATATATGGAAAATAAGGGCAGTTTCAGCACCCGCAGTTCGCATGTGGGCCTCAGTTGTGTTTCAATGAATATAGACCGCGTCCGGCCATTCCCCTTCGAATTCTAGTCTGTCCAACCATGCGAGTTCGCGTCTTCGCCGTCTTACGGCGTCTCTACCACAGCTCCTATCCCAACATATCACACCTAATTTATCCCCCCATGGCATCCCTTTGTACTCGTGATCGTCGTTCTCGCTTTTTTTGAACTTGTTCAACATTACACGGTGGTAGTGCGCACTTCGCATGTCACGAACACACGTCACCCAATGGTTGTCCGTTTTTGACTCCCGTCAGCACGAAGTAATCTTGTGAACTTATGTTCGCGAACATTCATACATACCATCAGCTTCAGCCTCTTCTTAGTTCTTTGTAAGGAAGATCGATTGATGTTTTTTTTTGCCATACTGATTTTTGGGCACATATAGTGGTGGCCGATCGCGTCAAACGACCACCTGGACGCGGCGGCCCTTCCTCGTGTTTGTTTACCTGTACACTAGGAATGGGCGGAACGCTGACTGGCTTCCAGCTCGGAAACGCCCCAAACTTACCGAAGGTATCACGGAATGAAGAATTGTGCCATAGCGTGAGCAGCTTCTCGTTGTTCGGCTTGCCGGATGGATGAACGAACAGAAATCCAATATCAATTCTTCGTTTGCTCACGGTGGATCTGGACTAACACCTAGCGTCGTAGTCAGTACCCATTCCCGCGTATTTTAAATAAACAGGGTGACTTAGATTGCACCGGTGGATATGCAGCTTTCGGTGATATTGCTACCAAACCGCCTTTGGGGAACGACTCCCCCTTCGCTATCCACGCCACCTCGAGTGTAGCCAAGAGAGTTATCTTCACCCTCGCCTTCTCCTTCAAGCCGTCCATCTACGATGCCATTGCCCAGTCTGAAAAACCATCATCAGAGGAACGGGCTGTCATCAGGACCAGTCAGAACCGCTCGGGTACCGTCGGTTACCATCGGTTACCACTTGGTACCACTGGTCATTCCGCTGATGATTGACACCCAAACCGAGTGCTTGCATCTGTGAACTGACCAGCCCACTCAGTTTCTCTGCATACACTGCTTCCTTGTCTCTATTCACATTGCTACCTATAGACCTTTACCTGCCCAAGCGGCCCCTCTTACATGGTCTTCAAGTGATGTCGATTTACATTCGCTCGGTTCTGCCGAGATCGTCAAGACAGTTACGAAGATGTGGCCAGGATGGAGCTGGATGCTCTACATGGGGCTCTTGGGCTGCGAACTCACGCACACCACGGAAAGCTCATCGGTTATGGACGCACAATACATCACGCTCTATGCGGGGCCCGTAGGCTGCGGACTCGTGCATGCTACAGAAGGTCCATTGACATCGGTCGTTCACACGTGGCACACGAGGGGACGCGTGGGTTTATGAAATCTGCCATCTCTGCGTGGCATCAGGGGAAATGATTGTGGACGCAGCTTTTCCGTCATGTGGCGTCGTCGTGTTGCCGTTTTCGAAAGGCCCTTTGAAGACAACCCACGTTTTCATTATCTTTGGTCGTATCGTACGGTGGTACCATACCATACCACCTTGGTGTGCTCCTGGGTGTATCGGTCGTGAAGTACATACATCCTTGGTGGCACGCAACCGTGCACCAGGGATGAAATGAGTTAATCGCTATGACTGTACGACAGTTGGTGAGTTGCGACTAGGAGTACCAAACCATGTTCCAAAGTCCTCCACCTCCAGTCCCCTCCGATTTCATGGAAGTCAAGTTTCCAACCCCTCAATGGCAGTCGCACAACTCATCCTCCCAGGCACATGACAGGTCGGTTAGTGTGAGCAACCACCCGATCATGTCCGAGGTGATGCTCACGGATGTGACGGATGTAGTTGTGTCTGGTAACTTGACATCCACAACTCTGCCACATACAAACCAACTTCACTTCACGGCCCATATTTACGATATCGTACTTATTTTTGAAGTGGTTGGGGGCGGTACCGCAGTTAATAGGCTCCAAGCATTCCGAGCCCTCTGGATCCGTGTAAAGGCATGAAGTCCATGGACAGTATGTATACTGGTTCTTGATTCAAGAAGTTAATCTTTTCTCTACAGGTGCAGCTCAGAGAATACATACTGTTTGCCTGTCCAACGCGGGGGCCTCCTGGGTGGCCTTGGTTGAGGTGTGAGATGTGCTGCACGGCTAACAGTTGGGAAGGCTCTGGAAGCACGAACAACGAACATACCTGTTGACACTTGACCCCATGTATTGTTCTGGCATCCGTTTGTTTTCCGATGATGTCTAGTGATAATGATAGCGGACAGACACACTGCCGTTCCAGAGAGATGTCTTTATATGCAAAGGTCCACTGGATCCTGGAGGGCTCGTGCATACATACCAGTGTACGTCGGACATTAAGACAGACTTGTCGAGGGTACTTCTTAGCGGTCCCTGTTCTTGGTTCGGTCGCTATAATACATTGCAATTTACCATTTCCGCATTTGGGACGATTCACTGGAGTCGGACGAACATGATGTGAATGACCAGTGAAGTCCCTGACCTCGCCTTCTCCATCCTCCACAGTAGCACGACCCATGCAAGTGTCGTATCCGGTCCATGACGAATCGTAACCCAGTCGGGTCTGCGTTCGATCACTCATAATCACCCCACCTATCAGCTATCCTTTTTCTTGCTCAGCTTCGCTGGACACTTTCTGAGTCTGCGCCTGCCTGATGTCACCGCACAGTTTTTTTACTACGTCTTACCATGATACGGCGGCCCCTAGTTATATACAGCCTCGGGGTTCCCCCTCGGTGATTGGCCGATGGGACCAGAGTACACTCGATATCATGGCTTGGATGAACTCGATGGCCTAATATTGGTTTGCACTTATCGATATACACCGGTAAACTACTTGAGCGCTCCTGCATGCATGGTAAGTACCGGACTGCAGCTTAATTTGACTCAACTACTGTCAGCATCATTATTCGATCGAATTTTAAGTCTCTCAAAAGCACAAGCTGTGGAACAACGTGCGTCCATATTCCAGTACGTACTTCTGACATGCAGATGAGGCACGCGGCACATCACCGCTGAGAAACACCGGGTAAAAGACAGAAACAGGAGATGCAATGATCGGTCACACGCCAACTGCCATAAATCTTCCAAGGGAAGCACCAACGACCGTATCAGCGAACAGAATTTTAATTAGAACCAGTCACAAACCAGCTGTGACCAGCTGAAGCTCTGACCAATCGTCGTTTCCCTGATTGAGCTACACTTGTTATGACACGTGCATATGTATAAGCATGCAGCACAACGAGGATGCACAGGCATGTGGCACATCACCGCTAAGAAAACACTCTTGGTAAATGAAAGAAAGGAACGAGAGATGAAAAGACGATCGGTCCCACACGCCGACTGCCACAAATCTTCCAAGAGAAGTGCCAACAACGCTTGTCATGACTCATGTGCATGTGCAAGCATCACAACGCCACTCACACCTACCTGTGGACATGTGGCACATCACTGGAAGAAAAGCACTCCAAGTAAAAGAACGATGAAAGACGATCGGTCACACGTTACGGCCCGCATAAGTCCTCCGCAAGAAGGGCCGAGGAATAACTCCACAAGAGACCCTGTATCGGTCCAAGGGTGCAATGGAAAAGCAAGTGATGCGCGCGCACGCCCATGCGGAAGGCAAAGATGAAACAAAAGAGGATAAAGAGAAATTCGCCAAAAGGATTTGTACAGCTCCTCGAGTTTATGCTTGTTGCGTCCGGAGGATATCACAATATGAGCGTCCTCTGTCCAAGCGACTATCCGATACCAGAGGACGATGGTCATGTTCACCTGCACTTCGACAGAACAAGAAGGGGAATGCGATCGGGACCGAATGGAAAGAGGTATGGGCGCGCGGGTATCGCGAAATCGAAATACATCCCACCACGCCGAAAAGGGTAAGTACTGTCAGTGGTGGAGAGTTTGATCGAAGACATGTAAGCTGTGCATAGAAAGGAGGCTCGCTCGCACTGCAGCATAATATGCAACGTTTCCATTCCCCAAAATGGCCGTACACAGTACTCCCCAAGACATGAAAGGCACGCGGAGGAATGAAAGAAACAAATAGCATCATAGAAGACAGAAAAAATTCACTCCTTGCGAGTTTGCACATTCTGCTTCTAGATACACAAAGAGCTGCTTGGTGTTCCAGTTGAACAAGGGAGTAAGGTCGCTCCAACATAGGCGGGGTGCTTGGTAGTTGCGTCATGAGCCAAATGATCCATAACAAATCGAAGCGTCAAGGAAGATTATGTAGGCGAAACGGAACTGAGTACTTACAGTTTTTTCGTTTTCAAAGAGCGCAGAGAATGGTAATCCGGTATATGGAGAGTGTAGGTTGATTGAACAGATTGAAAGATGGTAGTGAGGGGCACTTGTTTACCGGTTATGGAGTACCCGTACTACGACGCAGTGTTGACCGCGTTCTCGTTGGCCAAGTCTGACTCATTGCATAGCCGTGGAAGCCAACAGAGGAAGGGAAGGAGGCTTTTACATTCAGTCTTCAACACGTGTCATCGCAATCGGCACATGTCCACCACTCGACGCGGCTTCCTGGTGTGGTGGCAACTTATGTAGTCCAGTGTTGTCAGGCACGACAACACCGTTAAAAGGACTGTAGATGTGCAACCCCCCTGGGATGGAAGCCCCACCGGCACAGTGCAATGCAGTCGTATACACGCAGTGATAGATTTTCGTCACAGAGTTGGGCTTCGCTGGCGAAACACAGTGCCCTTCAGCGACTACCAGGAAATCAGACACTATAAGCAGAGAGACATATTGAAGAGCAACGACGGAACGCACCAGCGGACGACTGCATATATAAAGACCACAAGACAGGAGAGTTAGATGCATGAGACCTATCCACAACGATGTCAACAGCGGCATCCAATCAGAAGCATCACCCAGTATACCCCAAAGGAATAGCACAGTAGGCGTGGAGGATGCGGGGAGACACGACTAACCCACTCAACCCAGGGGAGCCTCCGCGCCAGAGCCCCTCCCGGAACGACATAACGACGAACCTCCAACAGACTGACGTCCGACGGGCAAGTGATCAAACAACCACCAAACGAAATCTGGGATAGGATTTGGGATGTGCCTCACTGGAGTGGTTGTGGTGCATCTTCTGTCCTCGCCTGTGGTTTGCCTCCGTCTGAGTCGTTTCCCATGCGGTTTGGTGATCTGGAACGGGATCGGGGCCACACAACCACAAACGAAAGCCGGATATGTACACCTCCGAGGCTCCAGACAAACAACACCAAATGAGATTTGGACGTGCCTCACCGGAGTGGTTGTGGTATGTACTCATCCTCTGTCCTCACCTGTGGTTTGCCTCCATCTAAGTTGCTTTCCACGTGGTACATCTGCGCAGATCTGGCCTCAGGGCCGCAAGGGCTCACGCTTGACAACGTCGGTGTAGACCTTATCAAGCCCATCTTCTCCCACGGTCAATTATGCATAGCTCTCTCCCATGTTCACCACTACAAATGGACCCCGTCTTTTGTGCAATGCAGGGTGATCGTTCCACTACAAGTGTAACCTAACGCGATAACCTTTTGTATATCCTCCGCCCATTAGCCACTCGCAATTATCTGCTAACAAGTGTACAAAAAGTCTACCAGAGGTACCAGCCATGCCTCGACTCAACTTTCTCGACCTCATCGACTCGTCCCCGACAGGAACCTGGCTACTTACATATCTCACCAGCTGCGCTCAGCCCGTTCAGTTTCGCTCCGACAAGCATGGACAGCGTTCCAACCATTCCTCTTCGAGTAGCCTGTCCCACTCCATCATCGTGCGAGCTTGCCTCGCCGCTCTCTTCGCGCATCTGGATCCTATTATACATATAACCTCGATGGAAACCGATGGCATCCCTTTATAGTCATGATGGTCGTTCTCGCTTTTTCCGGGCTTTTCCGAGATCCCTCGGGAGTAACGAGCACTTCGCATGTCGTGAACACATAGCACCCAATGGTTATCCGTTTTGCCTTCGGCACAATGGACCAATTCATGTGCGTGACCTATTCTCAACCTCTTCTTCGCGAGGAAGCGCAGCTAACATTTATTCACCATACTAGTTTTCGGGTGCATACCGTACATTGGCCAATCGTCTCAAACGACAATTCGGATGCGGTCTGTCTTCATGTTTGTCTACGCGTATACTAGGAATGGGTGGAATAGTGACAGGTTTCAAGCTCTGGAACGTCCAAAACTTACCCCAGGTTGTCACGGAATGGAGAACTGTTCCCAATCTTGCCGCTCTTCTTTGCTCAACGAAGGAATGGACGATATTTAATACCAATTATTTGTTCACTCAAACTCCACTCCACAGGCGCTCTCGATGAGATTCACCCAAGAGAAGAAACGACATAGACGCGTGAAGATTACACACAGGATATACTATACGTCAACATCGACATCCACTGGCATCGCTGGCTCAAATCCAGACTCGGATTCACCACTGACACCCGCATCCACATCCCCCACACCTTTGACCTTCTCGGCAACCCTACAACGAGGTTTCACATGAGACCTCATTCTACCCCTCCCTCGTCTCCCAGGCTTCGCCGACGAAGGACCACCAGGCTCGTCTACCTCTTCCCCATCCTCCTTCCCATGGGTCCCGCTTGCCCTACCCCTACCCCGACCACGAGTACGTTTGGATCTAGGCTTTCGTACGCTTGAAGAAATTGAGTTTCGCTTTGGGCCTGACAGCGGTGGACAGTTGTCTTGGTCGACGTCGTTATCACTTTCAAAATACTCATGCCTGGAGGTACACCTATCACCTCTGCTCTTCCCGTCCCCCTTCTTCGTCCCTTTCCTCGCGCTTTCTGATTTGATCCTCATCGGCAAGCAAACCTTCTAGATCTGGCGGTATCTCTTGCATGGCAACGCTGGGAGCCCCTTGCAGATACCTTAGCTCGTTTCGGATACTGATAGTAATCTTTTGTAATGACGCTGGGGAATTCAGGTTTTCCACTCTACCTGTCAGGGGTGGATGAAGTTTCCACTGCGAGTCGCGGAAGAATGGATCATAGACTGTGGCGTGCAGTTCGTCCGGTATCTCTGCGCCAACGAGAACAGCGGTCTCATACGTCCAGCACCTTTTGATGGTATACCCGCCACCGCCTAGTACCAGAAGGGGAACGTTGAACTTGCAAACAAAGTTTATGCATTCTCCGTGGGCAGCGATGGAGAGATTGAAGGCGCCTAATCGATCGCATCTAGCGAACCGGCGCTGCGCTGCAACACGATCGCAGTTGGCGAAATGCCGTCACCGTATCCTCGATCACGGTTTTAAATACCGTCAGGTACATCTCGTCGTCGTCAGTCCCGTCTTGTAGTGGGACATTCAGACAGAAATGTTTGCCGAGGTTGGCCCCATTTATCAT